>NAOQ01000349.1:43703-55537 GCA_002751075.1 Ichthyophonus hoferi
AAGTGTAGAGTGGAAGATTATATATATATATATAATAATAAAATAACACAGGACAGATAAAAAAAAAGTATTCGATGATTGGACATGGAATATATAAGATACATTAAAGAAAAACAAATCTAATTAGTGGATAACCAATTATATATAACAGATAAAACTTCACTTAGTTTTAACATTAAGTCATACCTAAAAGGGATAGACAAATATTTAAATTAAGACGCACCTTCCATTGGTCGGCAGCATATTGTGCAGCTTGTAATTCAGTAACTGTATCCATTTGCTTCTGGATCACATCCACAAACCTAAGATCGTAATTAAAATTAAAATTAAAACCGTATATATAATTGGTTGAAATTCTTCCTTGCTGCCATATATAGTTATGTCTTATCTAAGATTTCAGGATTATTGGTTTACGTTTTAACAAACTTACTATATCCAAGAATACATAGAGAATATCACGTATATATATATATATTAAAAAGTTAAAATTTAATAAGGATATACACCTATAGAAACAAATCCTTACTTATCCTCCACCTCTTCTAATTGTTGTTTTAAAGTTCTATTCTGCAGGGTAAGACGAGAGAGGGTCTGTGCGTTAGAATGCACGGTAGTCATTAGTTTGGCTTTATCTGCTACCTCGGCTTCTAGCTCTTCTATCTGAGTGGTGGAGAAAATGGTATTAAGAGTACTGTGGGCCATAGTATGCTTTATTGTTATATTATACTATATTACATTGCAGTCTATTGTATTATATTATGCTATATTATATTATAGCCTATCATATTGCAGCATATTAGATTACACTATATTACATTGGATTATGCTACAGCATATTAGATCATATCATATTGCATTATATTATGTTATAATATATTACCGTATATTATACTACATTATATTATATTATATTATTACCATATTGCATTAGATTATATTCTATTATACTATAACATATTATATTATATTATATTACAGTATATTATACTATATCATGCTAGATTACATTATATTAAATCCCCCAATCACACATATCCACGAATTATATACAAACCTTAAACCAAACACATACCTGTCTTTTTAATGCATCAATGACTGCCGTCTTCTCAGCAGCCAATCGTTCCATCTCCCTTTTCATCCTTAACTCTTCCTCCTTCTCTCCTGCTTATCCTCACTATTAGTTCTTGTATATACCCTTGTCTGTACTGTAATATGGCCTACTATACTATACTATATTATACTATAATGTGCGACAGTACTATATATATATCACACGAAAATGCAGGTCCATAAGAAATTTACTTATTAAATTGTTTACCTTTTTCTAACGACTCGTTATTGGGTATATCTGGGAGAGGAGTGGAAGTAGAGGTAGATACAAGTGAATTGATAGGTTGAGGTGTTGATAACACGTCTATTTTAGCCAATAGGTGTGCGCGTTCCTCAGCGTGTTGCTCGGCAACGCTATCTCTAGCTTGATTAACCTAAAAGTAGATTGGAATTTGCTCGTATTAGAAGAGAAGGTTAATACCTAGTGTCTGGTTTGTAATTTTAAAATATTAAAATATAGATTAAGTATGGTTCACTGGCTGTGATCCTATTAGGGTCGGTTAAAAATAAGTAGTAATTAATCACAGTAATTAATTACAGTATGATATTATATTATATTATATGATTATATTATTATTAGCAATAACCATATCCTCTTATTTTTTTTTAAAAAACCACAACAATAAAATTCTACTTACCCCTACCCAGCCATTGTAATTATCAATTATAACTCAATGAATCAAAACAAGCACCACCCGCCATTAAGATTAATTATTCCATGCAACCCAATACCTGCTCTCATGTCACGTGTATGTTCAAACAATAAAACAATTTATAGGGATGATAAATTTTAAATTACAAAAAAACACAATATAATGTTATCCAATAACTAGTTGTCCACAACTATAACTTATTGTCATGCTAATTTTACATTATTGAATAATTTTTCTATATAAAAAACAAGTAAATTATTAAATTATTACATAGTATTATTACAATCTATTTATGAGTTCACATGCCTGTTGAAGAGCCAATGACAGAGAGGCGATCTGGCTACCGGAATCATTTAATTGGGCAACCAAACCCTTCTCCCTCTCTAGAGCTATGTCTAATTCCTCCTCCGCATGGGTGGCTGTCATTCGTAGTTCCTTAATCTCTCCTTTTAAAGACTGTATTTATATGAGTATATTAGAATTTAAACGTGCTTAGTCATTGGAGAATAGGTTTATATATGTGTATTGGGGGTATGAAGGTGTACATGTAGGTTGGTAGGTTATGTCCTTACATGCATTAGTATTTAAAATTATAAAGATACTATATTGCATTGCATTGTATTGAATCACTTCATAAAAATATTGTATAGGATCTTATCATAACATAGATCCATAACTTAACCTAACCTATTGTATGATAACATATCCTATCTTACCCTATGTGTATACACACACCAATATAATCATTACATACCTCTATCTCTCGCTGTGCTTCCTTACACGACACGTCTGATTGGCTACCCTGTCGAAGCTGCTCCATTTCATTGGCCTATAACACACCGTTGGGTCACATGTCAAATATTTTGAATAGTAGCGTTAACTATAAAATAAAATAAAATAATATAATATACAGGAATATAAAGGGATATAATATAAGATAATATAATACAAGAAAATATATTATCCTATCATATGACATAAGAATTAAATACATACACATATACATAAGTACAAACATATACTATCTTATATTATTATATACATAAACACAAACATTATATTATTATATATAATGAATCAATAATCTAAAAAAATAATCAATCAAATAAGACAACCTGTCGCTGTAGTTTCGATTGCATCTCATCATTGGCCATACCAAGATCCAGCAATTGTAGCCTAGCTTCAGTTAATGATTTCTAAAATACAAGGGAGGGATATTATTGGTGAGTAAAAAATGCCATTTTTAGATATCATAAATATTAAATAAATTGTATTATACCTATATAGCTATAATTAAGGTATAAATAATATATAATTAAATATATGGTGAATATTAAATATATTATATTATATCATTTTCATTCTACAGACTTTCTCTTACCTGTAATTGGGCAAGCTCAAGCTCCAGTCCATCACCATTGTTGGACTGTCGATCGATGAGTAATAAGTACTAAAATAAAATTTACTCGGTAATAAATTAAAGTATAAAACGGGATAGAGTGGTAAATTATATATAGCATACATCATATTATCATATTATAGTATAGTATAGTGTAATATAGTAAACTATATAAAATCACAATATAATATATCACTATGTATAATATATTGCATTGTATGATATCTCATTATAGTTTATTATACTATCCTATACTATATCATACTACATTATACTAATATCATATTACATTATATTATATTATACTATATGATCTTACATTACATTACACTATATTATATTACGTTACACTATACTGTGTTATCTTATATTACATTATATTGAACTACATTTCACTATACCATATTACACCATCTCATGTTATCCTATACTCCATTATATTATAATCCACTCCCTTTATGCACATACCCACGGCATATGCCCTACCTGTCTCCTTGTCAACGTCTCTGTATAGCCAGTTAGTTCTGACTCACACACCGCAATTCTTTTCTCGGCTATTTCTAGTTTTTCAGTAGTGCTGCTAAGTTGTCCTAAAGGATTGTAGAGTGTTAGCATATAGGTGTGTATATCACGTTATCGTACTATAAAAATATATATAGGTATGTGTATTATATATTATATATATTCCTACAGATCTAAGTATAGATCGCATTACACCTATACAAACACAAACACATATATATATAGCACCATTCCTATATGCCTACGTATATAAATGCATACATACATATATACCTCTCTTCTACATCTACACATATATCCCACTACCCTTCAATCCACACATATACATGTCAATAGATATATATTATATTATATTATATTATATTATATATCTTCTACCTACCCTCTAGAACCACAATTCTGTTAGTCAATCCTTGGGTCTGTGTGGTTAATTCTGTTTTCTCATCCACTAAAATGCTTATAGCCTGCTGACCTCGCTGCCATCAGATAGAAGGGTTAGGATAATATATTACATTATATTATATTGGGATGTATTGTATTGTATTGTATAATAGCATAGCAATATAAACATACAATAATACATTAATATAATAACTTAACCAGATCCTACTATACCCTCTCTATCCTGTACACTCTAGTCAACCACATCCCTAACTAACTTTGGCCTGCTGTACAGCCTGCTCTCTCTCCTCTGTCAGGTTCTTAATCTGGATTCGTTTCTATAGGAATAGTAGTATGGTTAGTGTTTACTATTATGTCTTGATTGTAATTTTCTACCTGATGGGATGATAGTGTAGCAGTACAGGGTATGATAGGAGAATAGCATGATAGTATGATAGTACAATCATACAACAGTATAACAATACAGTGGTATAACAATATAACAGTATAATAAGACAATCGTATAATAAAATAATAAAATAATAAAATAGTAGTATCGTAATATAAGAGCGAAAAGAACCATTTACAAAAGAAATGAAGGAGAAAGAATTGGGAGGCCAATGTATCTGGTGATACACAAAGCCACCTATATTATATATACATATACATATACACACATATATTTATATATATATATAATATATACAGCTAGTTACTTACTGTTGTTAGCTCAGCTGACATGTCCGACAGTTGGTTATTCATAATATCGTATGATGATAGGTTATCCTACTCCCATTATTTTCAACAGTTAGAATGATTTTAATTTTTTATATAGATAAAACTATCGCACTGCGTACTAACTGCTAATAAATAATAGAACAAAATTAATTAAGAACTATTTAAATGCATTACAATTTTAAATACCAATAGCTATCCTTTCAATAAAATGATGATATGAAATGATATATTATAATAAAGCATATTATACTATAAGATAATATAGTATAGTGTAATACAATACAATATACCATAATGGCCCATGCATATAATATACTATGATACAAGACTATACAATCATGTAATACCCTACAATATAACACAAAATAATATAATATACCACAATATTATTATAACAAAATACGGTGCAACACACTATAACACCATATAATACAACAGTA
This sequence comes from Ichthyophonus hoferi, assembly GCA_002751075.1. Lineage (NCBI taxonomy): Eukaryota > Ichthyosporea > Ichthyophonida > Ichthyophonidae > Ichthyophonus > Ichthyophonus hoferi. Next base: position 48,947 of record NAOQ01000349.1, read on the forward strand.
CATCATCCTAGCTCACCTACCATATTCCCAATAGTATCACTAGATACAGTATGACACGGCCCGTAATTTCCATTGATCGAAGAGGGTTTAGACCTCATACCACTAAAATTTGTTAAATTTTCAGTATTATAGTCCGATGACGTCTCATTGCCTGATATGGTGACTTCCCCCGAAGGAAAATTAGATCTGGATTTATTGGGTGATGCATAATCCTTGTGATATGTTGCGGTTAAATATCCTGATCGTAAAGGGCTATGGGCGCGTGTCTGGCTAGACAAATAGATTGTTAGGGGATGGAGGAGTGTAGATATAATTGACCATATACATATACATATAAATAAAATATAGTTCATACTGCAATGTCGTATAATAAAGTATATATATAATATCATTATTTAATTTAAGATATTTTTTTTTATACCAACAATTCCGATAAGGTATTTTAAAACACACAACTCTAAAATTACCCCATCCATTTCATTGCGTGCTAACAATAGTCATAGGGATGATACTATAAATCAATCAAATATCAATATGCATATTGCCGTGAGCTTAATGGTTGGAGGGCTATTTATAGCTTGTTCTGAATGACTTCAGATTGGACAGTTGTAAAAGAAGGTGCAATATAGCCCTAACAAGAGTATATTGATTGATTGGGAACGAACTAAAAATATAGTAAATATATATGTGAATATAGGTATAGATAGGTATAGTATATAGAAAGAATCATAGACCACAGTATATATGTATATTATAAATATATCCATGTATAGAACACAGTGCAACATATGTCAGAAAAACTTAACTAAGTAAGGATATTGGAATATAAGCCCAATAAAAAATAATATAAAACTTATCAAAGAAAAGAAACTTGTTAAAAATATTGCCTCGACCGTGGATTGAACACGGGACCTTTAGATCTTCAGTCTAACGCTCTCCCAACTGAGCTATCAAGGCGCTCAATACTAAGCGCGCAACCATATACCATATACTATATACCATATAAAAAAATTAAAACAGAAGAAGATCCCATTTATATATTTAACAAAAGGAAATGTAAAATTTTATAGATTTAAGGCTATTTATAAAGATAAAAAATCAATTTAAATCAAGTAAAATTTTAACTGCAAGCGTTTATTGGTACGTTATTTTGCAAAAAAAAAACATCTAGTATCTTTTTGATCGTTATATAACAGCCAATAGATTGGCATCATTAAATTTTATTTTCCTTCTCAACCTGATCCTTGACTAATCAAGGAAAGATATTAATAATGGTGTGCATGTATGTAATATATATAATACAATATAATGTACAACTATATATAACTATACAAAATATATCTACTGGGTAAAATAATAATAATAATATCAATACTAATAGTAATAAAAGGGAGGTAATCTACCATATATACATATATATTACTCTAACCAATTGCAATAAACAAAAGAAATATATTTTTTATTGTTGTAATGTTGTAAATTCATTTAGCCCATTTAACAATAAAAATATCTCGATTTAAAAAGTAGATATAATTTAACTTAAAATACTATCTGTAACCCACAGGTTCACAAACATTATACCAGTCCATCTCTACAAGCCTGTCCAAACAATACAGATAACAATTCTAATTTTTGAAACCACCAATGACACAATCCCTACCATTGCTTCTATTTTCCCAGTAGAGCTAGACGAGGGTAGATCAGCCAATGGGGTGGGAATGACAGAAGTAGTGACGTCATTAAGGGTAGAGGCAGGAGAGAGAGAGAGAGAGAGATCGGGAACGCTCTTGCGTTCCTTCAGCTGTATAAGAGAACGTAATGCATACGTGTAAGCGTTGGCATAGCAACCATAAAATATGGTTTTCGTGTGTATTCAAGTATTTAATACACTTGTGTATTTGTCTATGTTATTATATGTTATTATATGTTATATGATACGTATTATATAATATTTTATGATACTATATGTTATTGCATATGTTATTACAAGTTATATGGTATATAACATAATATACTATACTACACTGTACCACATTACATTCATCATACATCATAGCATCCACACCATACTGCCCCTCAGACACCCATGCAAACACGTTACAAATCCTCTCTATACATCCTCTAAGTTTTAGTTATATCTTTATTCTTTATAAGTGATTATATAACCCTATCTCAGGGTGGTTCCACTTGTATATACCTATGAGAGAGCTCATACTAGATGCACAGCAATCTGTCCTTCCAGCCTCTTAAATAAAGAGCAAATAACCCTACAACTATTGGTCATTCCATATCATAGTTCTAATTTTAAGATTGTAAATAGCTTTACTTCATCTTTACCCTTACCTTCTTCAGAAAAAAAGTCTTTCTCTTTTCTTTCTCTTTTTCACTTTCCGCCATCGTTAAATGAATAATAATTTGTTCACTATGTAATATACACAACTGATAGATATTTAATCAATATAGGTATTAAAAGTACTAAAAGTAAAGAAAGAAAAAGAAAAATAATAATAAATGTTAATGGTTTATGTATCAATAAAACTATTAATATACTTATAAATATAACTATAGATATAACTTGGTTAAAAAGTACATAGAAATATAGGTAGGTAACAGGCAAGTAGGTGTAGTGTGTATATATGTGTCTATGTATGTATAGCTGTATATATGTTTATGTTTATGTTCAAGTTCATGTACAGTATAATTAAGAAGTGTCAAGATAATTAATATGAAATAGTTAATAGGTATTACGTATTATATTGTTTATTTCTGACTATTATACATTCATTTTATTTATTTATTTATTTATTTATTTATTTATTTTATTTTATTTATTTATTATTATTATTATTAGATTATTAGTATTACTTATTATGTTAATAAAAATTTATGCAGCATTACGTAATTAACTTAAAATTCTCATAGAAATGATTGGTTTAACTAAAATCTTATCTAACACATCTTATATTTTATTGGTTCAATTATTTCGAGTCGGCAACCAGTCTATCTATATATAGCAAGAAATGCATAATTATTATATACCCTCATACATATATTTATCATTCAGCATTATTAATAAATAACATATATATGAAGAACGAGTTTAAATGATAATATATGTATATATATCAGTAAAAGTATATAACTATAGCTATATATAAATTGCCAAGAGGCATAATTGCTATCTACCTTTTTAAATACATTTATTAACATATTAATATATATATATATATATATATTTGTCTATAAATGTATTATTAACTAATTTTAATAATAATAAATACACCAATATATATATATATATATATATATATATATATGTATATTTAAAAGTATATACTTAGAGCTACATGCAAATTATTCAAGAAAGACAATTGATATTTACCATTATAAATATATTTATTAATAGATTAATATATAGAATACATAAATAGATATATATACGAATAACTTATTTTATTAATAATAAATATATTATTATATAATTAATGTATATATTAGTAAAATTAAATACTTATAACTGTATATACATTGTACGCAATGTTTGACCTGTGGATTAAACCTGATTCTCCAATGGCCGGAATAATGTAAAATATTAATTTATTTCGGGTCAACAGTCAATCCATTCCATAGAAGACACCAAAAAATAAAACGGGCCAATCATTTCGAATCGACCCGAAATAAACAACAAATTTTGGTTTTACCCAAAGAATGGCAAACGACATAACATAGTTTAGACTAATATATTTAATATATTTATATATAGTGTATTTATATATATTATATGGTAGTATATGTATTATATAGTCCCTTATAATTCTGTTGAATTCGTGATAAGAAAGCTACCTGTGTACTCTTGAACTTTTGTTATTTATTGTATAGGTCCAGTTAAACATGGTAAGTGGGTTCTATTGGCTGTTGGTTGCTAGGGTTGTTATTGTTGACGTGATGTGTTAATTTATATCGCACTTTATGTTTGGTTATATCTTGTGTTATATTGGGTTGTAATACGGTATTACTAATACCCTCTGGGTATAATCTGAAATACTATAATTATTGTTTGACTTTTATTTTACGAAGTAGTATTTAAACTTTTATGTTGCTTCTCAAGTTTTGAGAAAACAATTATAGAATGAATGAACACATGTTTTTAGAAACTGCTTTGTCTGAGAGACAGCCAGTGTTAGATGGTGTTAGAAGGTGCTTGTAGGTGTACATGTGTTATAATGGTTTTTGTGTGTGAGAGGAGAGGAAAGAGTGTGTGTTCGTTGGTGTCATTGTATTTAATGCTTTTTATTATACAACAGTTTGTCTCTATTAATATGCATATTATTATTTATTATTATTTGAATTTTTATGTATAAATTTGTATATATTTATATGTAGTTATGTTTGTGTTTGTTTTGAAAGAATACTAACCCGGGTCACTGTTGACGCTTTTAAAACCGAATAGCATACTCTTATTAAAAGCTTAAAAAATATTTAAACCATTTTATAATAATGGTATTTACCCTTAGCAACAAAATATTTACATTCCTCCGAGGTACTGTCTGTTACCATGGCTACTATGTCATTATTTAATTGGTTCTTATTACATTTATCATATATATGATACAGTATAATCATATTATAATTTAATATATTCCAAACTACTATACCATATTTATCAGTAAGTAGCGGGACAAGTAATATAGGTGTCTGAGTATGTCTTAAGTATATTAAATACAAAACAATTTTAATTATTATTCACTAACTGGTTGCACTCCTTCATTACTATGGTAACCTCTGTTACATTACAACATAACCAGCCTCTACGCCTGGATATTAAGGTATATATGTGCTTATGTTATTACCATTCTTTCTTTTCTGTTATGATTACCAAATATAATGTATTATTTTAGTTCTAGTTCTACTATATAGGTTTGAGGTGTATGTGTGGTTATTTTATAATCATGTTATAATAGACCAACTACCACTTGCCCTGAGTCGTGGTTTTAATCCAATCTAATCTAATATAATCTAACTCCACACCCAATCACCACAGAGGAAATTATCCGCGAGATCCGATCGTGTCAAGGGAGTGGATCTCCACCCTACTGAACCCTGGTTGTTATGCAGTCTGTATAATGGCAACGTGAACGTGTGGAACTATGAGACCGAGGTGAGTAGGCTCTGACTGGCCTATTATATTTTAATTTTAACTTTAGATTTTTAACTATCTATATCTCATGATTGGTTCTATAACTGGTACTGAATAGCACAAGTAAGAGTTAAAAAACGTGTGGGTGTGGTACGAGAAGGTTGTTGCATACATAAAGAATAGCGAATTTTGGTGTAGCTGAAAATTTAGTGGATTAGAAACTTGACCACAAACAAGAAATTACGAATATATTATTTAAATTTTAACAAAGACTGTGCCCAATCAAGTGAGGCCTATTAGGTTTAGATTATGACGTCCTTTATAATTTACGGAGCTCACTCATATTTAAATCGACTTAATCATATATATATATATGTTTATATCTTATTATATTATAGTATAGTCTATTATTTTATATCTTTATTAGTAAACATAAACCTTGCATGTACATCGACCACGCTTTAACTGGTTATATTTATAGCTGTCACTTACGTATCTATTTCTATTGACTAATTAGATCGTAACTCTGATTACTATGGTTACTATACCTAATGTAACTACTTTGATTTATTAAGCTCCAATCACATCAACTTGTTCTTTTTTTTTTTTTTGATTTCCCTGCCTTGGTGCTATATACCCTATCCTACCTTTAATATAAAGTATATTATATTTCACTTTTGACTCCGTCATACAGAACCTCCCCTTTTCCCTAGCGCCTATTTTATCTCATTATTAATTAGCTGTATTTTAAAAGTAATTCGACTTATAACCTCTGCAACCATTGGATAATTTTTTTAAATACTACCTTATATAGCTATAATTAATGAACACTGACTGGTGGGTTTTTGCTCCAATAGACTCTGGTCAAGACCTTTGAGGTTGCCGATCTTCCAGGTAGGTGGTGATTTCGTTATGTAATTTTGATCTTTAGGTTTTTCCCAATATTATTTGATGAATTTATCTTCAGTTTGACACTGTGTATATTTTTAGCTCGCTATTTCTATTGGAAGCTTATATTAAGTTAGAGTTAGGGCTTGGCATTAATTCGTTACCTTGAGAGGTCTTTGCAGTTGTGTTGTTTACATATTTGTACCTATACATATGCATATACACATACACATCATGTATTAATATTTGAAAATGCTTCTTGACCCACTAATTTCCTATTTCTAGTCATTTTCATTTTCATTTTTCTGACCATACATAACATACATGCATAGTAACCCTAAGTGTATAGGACATACACATATATTATTATGGAAGGCATGTATTTAGCTATGTAAATACGTACAAATGGACATGGGATATTATATTATACCTATTCTTACTATTTATTTACACCAATTCTAGTGCGCGCCTGCCGCTTTGTCACACGTAAAAGCTGGATTGTGACTGGCTCCGATGATATGCTTCTTAGAGTGTTCAATTACAATACACTAGAGAAGGTAAGGGGG
>NAOQ01000349.1:55562-67076 GCA_002751075.1 Ichthyophonus hoferi
AATGGTATAAGAGGAATGTGATAGTGGCAGGCTATGTTGCGTTATACATACATACTATCATCTATATATAGTATCATACGTGCACACACGCACACACCTATGCCCCATTTTTGATGGAAGGAATGATAATAGGAAGCAAGTTCAAATTATTATATTATTGTATATATAGCATATACGTATGATTATTTTTAATAATTTTAAATAAATGATTAGTAAATTAAGAAAAAAGGAGCACTGGGTACGTTTATTATAACATATATACTAATGTTTTGCAACAACAAAGATAATATATAATTTTGTACCCACCTATGTCTATTTACCTATTGCTAACAATCCCCTACAGGTGCAAACACTGGAGGTACACTCGGATTATGTACGGTCTATTGCCGTACACCCTGTGCAGCCTTACCTCCTAACCTGCAGTGACGATCAGACCATCAAGCTGTGGGACTGGGAGAAATGGGCCTGTGTGCAGGTAAGGAGGGGGTGTACCGTGTGTAGTAATGGTCATGGTATATAGGAATGGGGTATATACCATATATAGTAATCGTTTTAATATATAGGAATAGTTATAGTCTATAGACATTGGGTAGATATCATGTAAGGATATACATATGCCTATAGAGAAGAACTATATGCATACTGTGATATTTACACTGTGTATTTCTCCCTGCCATTCCCTCTTCGTCTTCCTCTCTCTTCTATAGACCTTTCAAGGACATGGCCACTTTGTTATGATGGTAGCCTTTAACCCTAAGGATACTAACACATTTGCTAGTGCCTCTCTGGACAGGACCATTAGGGTAGGTATATATATATATATATGTATATCTATTATGGTAATACACCTTCCCTTGCATTGTCCAATAGTATGATTTCCTTAATATCTCCTTATATCTGGGCCTATGAATTTTACCTAAGCATTAGTGACTCCATGAATTTCGGGCGCTTATTGTTTTGGGGTCAAACATATTTTATATACTGTAAATATACACACCTGTTTGAATAAACCTAATCACGCCAATGACTAGCTATAGTTCAACAGATATAAATAACATACCAATAACCTTTTAAAATTAAAATTGAAATGAAAATCACAAGCAATGAAAACTAAGTCTATATTTATCCGCCAATAGGTGTGGCAGCTAGGATCCCCAGTGCCTAACTTTACGTTGGAGGGACATGACAAGGGAGTGAACTGTGTGGATTATTATCAGGGAGGCGATAAGCCTTATTTGATTAGTGGAGGGGATGATGGGTAGGTGTGATTGGTGATGATTTATAGATAATAGTTAAATTGCGGGTTGAATAGGTATGTGTTAGGTTGTGCATGTGTTAGGTTGTGCTATGTTATGTTCTGTTACATAGCATAAGACATGGGGAGGGAGTGGGCTGTGTTGCTTATTGTCAGGGAGGTCATAGGCCTTATCTGATTAGTGACTATTATAGATAGATATATGATCTTATGATGTATAGTATTTCAATATGCAACCTTACATTTCATTACCCCTAACAACCAATAACCAATCCCATTGCAGTAATGTTAAGATATGGGACTATCAGAATAAGGTCTGTGTGCAAACCTTAAGTGGTCATACCCAGAACGTATCGATCGCATGCTTCCACCCTGATCTACCAATTATTGTAACTGGATCTGAGGATGGTAGGGTGTGATTAGCTTGTTTATAATTGTGTTTGGCAATTGGTGTATGTTTATAATAGTTATATTAATTTTTAAGCTTTGCTAGACCCAATAAGAAGCTGTATTAGCCTATGATAAAATTCTTTGTTTATACTCTTTCATATTTATATTTTCTATTTTATACGGTTTATTTTAGTAGTTAGGTGTGGTAAGATAGATATAGTTGAGAAAGATTGCATAATAGTGTACAAATAAATAATAAGGAATATATATGTATATACATAGCTATATATATGTATGTGGTGTATGTATGTGTAGTTATGTATTTATGATTTAAATTGTATCTCATTGGATGGGTTAAAAGGTGTAAAGTTGCTGGTTACAATTTCAACTTTATATTGGCCATATCTGCTTTGATTTTTAACTATCTGACAGAATACTGATGCATGTTAGTCTATATATACACATATGATTGGGAGACAATAATGATGCAATTATGAATTGCGTACCCCGTTGGATATACGATGATTATTGTTTTGGTAAGGTATTTTATAATTGGGTCTTCCTTTGACAGCTTAATTATAATTAACCTATCATACTAATTATAATTACCTTATATAGGTACCGTCCGTATATGGCATTCTCAAACCTACCGTATGGAGACTACCCTCAACTATGGACTAGAGAGAGTATGGGCACTGGCCTACCTACGGGGATCCAATGATCTTGCCTTTGGATTTGATGAGGGTAGTATTGTAATTAAGGTGAGTGGATAGAGGAGGCATATATGTATGTGGATACGTATATGTGTATATATATCAGTGGATACATGTATAAGTATATGTGAATGGTGTATGATATGATAGTGGGGGGTTTATGTGTTATGATAGAGAATAGTATTGTAAATATAATACAATGCTATCATCTTGCATACATACAATATATCCCACTTTATTCTATTTTATCCTATCATTATACCCTCTATTACTTTACACCAACCTATATATATTTAACCCATTGAGTGTTAGTTTTTAATTATTTTAACTGTGTAAACAGATGGGCCGAGAGGAGCCAGCTATGAGCATGGATCAGAGCGGAAAGGTTATCTGGGCCAGACATAGTGAAATTATACAGGCCAATCTACAGACAGTAAAGGGAGCTGGTGGTATGTATGCATGGTGTTTGATTGGTTTACATAAGATTAAAGCTATTTTTATTTTTATTATTTATTGTGTATTGGATTTTTAGGTTTTGTGCTTCTATTATATTATTTGATTTTATTTTAATTTAAAATATACTAACTTATCATAACCCTTACCTCCTACCCTACCCCCATAAAGTCAATCGGTATAATATCATACTATGCTATACTATACTATACTATATTATATCTTATCTCCTACTATGCCTACCTACCCCACCCCTACCCTACTATATCCTACCCTACGCTCACAGAGACTATTAAAGATGGCGAACAACTCACTCTAGGTATCAAGGACCTAGGTAGTTGTGAGGTGTATCCACAGACTCTTATCCACAACCCCAATGGCCGGTAAGCTAATTTTTAGCCTTCCCGGTCCCTATTAATATTAAAATCTCTTTAATATTTATACTTTTGCCGATCAGCTTGCATTGATTTAACATGATTGGACCAAGACAATTATTATCCCTCCTCCCCTATTTGAAACCTCTTTGAAATTTGTTAAATCACATCTGCCAATTGCATTAGGTGGAGTAGTTGACCAGTTTTTTTCAATAAACGCCTTATATCCCTTGCCTAATATGTATATGTATTTATGCCCAAATGACCACTCACTGTGTAGGGGCAAGGGTACATATACAAATAGTTTATATAATTTTGCAGGCAGTTTAATAAATTAATGTTATAATAAACTAATCAATATCCTGCTATAAGCACACACCAGTCCCCTAGTTCTCTCTACTTACCCTTATCTACCCTACCTCTTCCAGCTTTGTGACTGTCTGTGGTGATGGTGAATATATTATCTACACTGCTTTGGCTTGGCGCAACAAGAGCTTTGGAAGCGGCCTGGAATTTGTGTGGTCTTCTGATGCTAGCGAGTACGTCTATTAGTAATCTTTATTGTTTTTAATTGCCTTGTATCATTGTTTGCTATAATTATCCTTGCATTTGTGTGTCGGCTGATGCTATGTCTATTAATAGCTTTTGTTATTTTAAACTTCTTTAAGTACTGATTAATGATTGTTCAAGCCCATATCAGGCGTTTATGTTTATTTCAGTTTATTAGTATGTTATATATGTACACTGTATAGGTATATTATGTCATTGTATTGTTAGTGCTATCGCCAGCATATATTGTATTGGTATTGGTACAGCAAACACTCATCAGCCATTGGCTAGGAGTGACCACATCGCGTTATATTGGTAGCTATGTATAAATACTAACCATATATGTCTATTGCTATAGGTATGCTGTAAGAGAGAGTTCTTATAAAATTAAACTATACAAGAACTTCAAGGAGAGGCAGACTCTTAAAATAGATTTTAGTGCAGGTATGTAATTGGCTTTAAACGTTTCAATATAATTATTATCATTTAAGGAGTGTACATCCGTATATGCAAAGATGGGTGGTAATTGGTATGGTATTGACTCTTCCACTTTAATCTAATACTATCATTGGCTATAGAGGGGATATTTGGCGGCCCTTTGGTTGGTGTAAGGTCATCCAACTCTCTTGCCTTCTATGACTGGGAGACTACTAGTCTGGTGAGAAGGATAGAGATTGTGCCCAAGCAGGTATAGTATCCCTCTACGTCAATATGCTATCCTAGCTATACATACTATATGTATATATATCTTACCTAGTATTGCATCCATCTACACTTATACCTATACTCTAATCATCGCTCTCTTCCACCCTGTACAACCGATTGTTAATTAAGATATTGAGATTTGATTGATTCCGCTTAATTACCTCATTAACTTAGATCCAATCTATTGTACGGTTTTTCCTATAATTCAGTTATGTATAATTCTATTTTGATCAAAAAGGGTTATTCGACGTTTCACCATCAATTACTAATTACTGGCACCAATCGAAAATAAATTATACCGTTTTAAAAAATTCATGCTATCATACATACATACATTAGTATTTCTAATTTTAATATATATATATTTATAAAGTGAAATGATTATGACGTAGTTAATTTAGTCATACCTGGTGGCGGGTTAGATCTTCTGGGATGAGAGTGGTGAACTGGTTGCCATAGTAACGGATAGTAGCTACTACATTCTGAGATACAACAAGGCGGTTGTGGCCCAACACATTGAAGAGGTATATATATATGGGGCTTTACCGAATTGGCTATTTGTTTAAATATATATATTACTGATTGGATTGAAAATGGAGTATATATGTATATATATATGTATGTGTGTGTGTACCATGCGTTAGTATGATTATTAACCAATCACGGGTTGGGATGAAACGTTACTTCTGTGATAGCAATAATACTATTTTATTACACTTCTATACTCTTACACTATCATGACCTGTATAGCTATACTAGCACATATACATATATCCACCCGGTATAATTTTTCACTTTTTAGTATCTACCTTAAATAGTTATTTACTCTTAGTTACTTTTAACTAATATTAATTATGTTTTATCTTGCCTCCAATTATAACCATTTGTGTGCCTGATATAGCTATTAACCTATAATAGGTATACATGTGTGTGTACATTGTAGTGCAGTTTGATATAAAACCCGTATACACCCTATATATACCATAGTTACTCGCATTCACGTCATAGTTTTCTTTTTATGGAGATGTCCCGCGTGTGTACCACGCTAACCCAGTAGTGTTGTCCTATGCATAGGGTTTACCTGTACCTGATGAAGGTATTGAAGAGTCGTTTGAGGTTTTGTCTGAACTGCAAGAGACAGTTAAGACAGGTGGGTAAGCATGGTAGATAGTGTTATAGTGTTATATCATAATGTAATATTGTTAGTGTTGTGTATTGCTAGACATTATATTATGGTATCGATTATCATGTTATTAGTGTAGTATCTATGTTATGTAATATACTGTTGTGTATTATATCATATTGTATTGGATTAACGCTATATGATGAAATGTAATGTATTGGCTTATACTATTCTATACTACACTACATTCTACTATAACCAACCATATTAAGCATTTAACCATATGTATTACGTTTGATAGGGGAACCTGTTGCATTCATATATATATTTGACTTTCTAAATAGTCTAATTTAATTACTATGAATTATCAAATATGAGTTAAACCGTGACTGACCCGTGACCCGTATGGTCATTTATGGGTATTGGTACCACAGCCACATGGGTTGGCGATTGCTTCCTATACACCAACTCTGGCAACAAGTTAAATTACTATGTTGGGGGAGAGCTTGTAACTGTAGCACATCTGGATAAGCCCATGTATGTACTCCTTTCTCTCTATCTCGTTATAGTCCTTACTACTATATTTATGTGATGGTTTAATTTTTTTAAATTATACTATTATAATAATTATAATTACTTTATTGTTTTATCTAGGATTGATGGACGGTTATTACTGTTAAACATAAATTGCACTCTGATTGGGTGAGAATTATAATTATTTTAGTTAGTAAGTTAATGGGTGTTTAGAATGACTTTTCTGCTACGAAGAATACTACCAATCATAAGTTCGGTTTGAGTTTTTTTATAATAAATCTACATACCTTGTATATATGTGGAATAAAATCGTTTTATGTGAATATTGGGAGGGGTATATTGGTATCTGTGTTTATACCTTGATGTATATTTGGTTGTGTTGTGTTAGGCTATACTTATTATATATCTATACATCTCATTGTACGCACCAACTTCTTCAATCTCTATTCTACTATCTACCTTCACATGCATCACCTATGCCATACTCCTACCCCGTCAGACTAACACAGCAATACTGTTATATATATATATATATATAGGTATCTCCTAGGCTATCTACCCAAGGAAGGAAGAATGTTTTTGGCCGACAAAGATGTTAATATTGTTAGGTAAATATCAACCACACTCCCCATACTATATAGTTGGTTAGAATGTGTATATGGATGTGTTTGGGAGAGTGATAAAAACCCAATGTGATTGTTTCTAATTGTATTCTTATATATCTCTCATTTTAATCTGATCTGATACTATTGGTCACCAATTATGTTGTCTTGGAGGATATTAACGTATGGTTTGATTGAATAATAGCATTAGCAAATAGAGCGAAGGAAAGGATAAGTGTGTATATATAGTATATATATATATGATTATATTTATATTTAATACTATACACACGTACGTGCATGATAGGGTACAGAGATGCATGTATGTATGACCTGTTTATGTGCCATGATTATTTCTTTTTTTTCTCTTATCTTTTCTTATCCTAACCAACCTTGGGCCTCCTTCTCTGCATGCTTCTCATATATATACATAATTTCTGTATATCATACACATATATTTTTGCTCTTACTTTTTCTTACTCCCTCTCTTTCTCTCCCACAGCTACTCTCTCAACATGACCGTCCTGGAGTACCAGACCTGTGTAATGAGAAGAGACTTCCAGACAGCTGACTCCCTAATGGATAACATCCCTAAGGATCAACGTACAAGGGTGGCTAAGTTCTTGGAGAAGCAAGGTAGGTAGATGGGTTGGGCCTAGTGTTTGTAGGGAGGGAGGGGATTACCCTTGTACTGTTATATATATATATACTATATGCTCATGCTAACACATACACATACATCCACATATAGGATTTCCCGACCAAGCCCTTCAAGTGAGTGAGGATATGGACCACAAGTTCGAACTAGCTCTTAGCCTTAAGAAGCTAGATGTGGCTTATAACATAGCGAAGGATGGAGAAGCAAGTCTAAAATGGAAACAACTGGGTGACTTGGCTCTTAATTGCTGGAACTTTTCGGTGTGTATGTGTGCATGGGAGGTGTACACGGGATTGGGGTTGAGAGGATGTTGTGTGGTTATGTTAGATTATGTGATCTTATGTGTCGTCTCGTTTCCTTACCTACCCTACACATATGCATACTATAGTTTCAAGCTTTTATCATACATATGACCATACACACCGTCATACCTACTGCCTACACACTCTCACCATACCGACATAATATAGCTTGCCGAAGAATGCATGATCCAAGCCAAGGACTACAGTGGGCTCCTCCTCCTCTTTACTACGGCAGGCAATGTGAAAGGATTGATAAAGCTAGCTAGTGTAACCCAAGAGAATGGTAACAACAACATTGCCTTTGTATGCCTCTTCCTACTTAGACGTCTGGAAGACTGTCTGGCTTTATTAGTTACTACTGGTATGTATCATGTAGTTATAACCAATTGCATTGGGCTATTGATATGTTTTCTGATTGGAGATATGCATGTTTGCTTTATTAGGCTTAAGGACAATGAGATGGACTATGACTATTGATTCTTACAAGATCATGCTAATGACTTCTAACACACTCTATTCTTATATTGATATTTGATATACTTTTTGATTAGTTTTAAACTATGACCATTTTCCTTATTTGATCACATGATCCTTTTTAACTGGTTCAAAGTCATTGAATTTACTAGTTATTGACCAATTACATTACCTCACATACTATATTACTCATATTTAACTGGTGCAGACCGTTTACCTGAGGCGGCCTTTTTTGCCAAAACATATCTACCCAGTCACACATCAGCTATTGTCCAAAAATGGAAGGAATCATTAATGGCGGCCGGTTTAAAGGTTGGTTTGATTTGATTGTATGGTACAATATTATATTGTGTTATGTTTGTGTTCTAATAAAGAGATAAGGTAAAGATACGATAGAATTAGGTATAGATAATAAGTCACGAGGTTAGAGATGGCTAATACTTACTACCCTTTACCCTTTATTGTGTTATTGTTTGTGTGTATCTATCTACCTACCCACATATATATCTCTCTTTTTCACCTGTCTATCTATCTACCAATCTATGTGTATTGTGTATTGTGTAGAAGTCAGCTGATGCCCTTGCCGACCCTGCCGAATATGAGAATCTCTTCCCTGATCTGGAATTCGCCATTAAGGTATTATATTGTATGATGTGTTTTGTGTTATAGTGCAATATACCATATGATATATTGTTGTTATTATTATTCGTAATCATAATTATCTAATATTAAGCCTTGATCTACTTGTATTAAATTTATTATAATATAATGTGTTGTGTTGTGTTGTGTTGCATTATAGTGTAATATACCATATAACATATTCTTACGATTAGTATTCATATTCATAATCATGTAATCCTAGGCGGAAGAGCAATACCGAGTCAGTGTACAAACAGGCCGAACCGCAAACCAGTACCTTGAACTGAAGCATGACATGGAGCGTGATCTATTGGCTGAGGCCAAGAGGGGAGAGAGTGGTGAGGACAGAGAAGAGATTGAACAGCTAGAGAGGGAAGTAAAGGGCTTGGAGGTAAATGAAATGGTGGAGGAGGGAGGAGAGGATGTGTCCCTGGATACGGAGGATGATGATTTTGATGATGCCTTGGAGCCTGATCATGATATGGGTATGTATGTGTATGTGTATGTGTATATATGTCTGGGGCGGGGTGAATGGATAGAGGCAGTGGTATGTGTGTGTACGGGTATATCTCTTACTTTAGGTTGAAATATTTTTATTTTGTTTTTTATTGTATTGTCTTTATGTATATGTATGCGTATTAATGACTCTATTTATTGCCGCTGTTTCTCTATGTACATATTCGTACACCAATGTGTATGTATATTATATATATCTCTAATATACTGGGGCTATTTATAGATATGAACGAAGATGATTTTGATGATGACCTGTTGGAGGAGAAGAATGACGCATAGAGTGTCGGTCACATCATTTAATAATAATAAAATAATAGGAGCATGAACTACCTATAAAAGATAATTAGACCCTAAAAACTCTATTATGTTAAATGTGGCTTGTTATTTAAGAATTAATTTAAGCAATAATTTATTGATAGAAATTCCTTTTTATCTTTGATAGTTAAAAAGTGCTCGCATTTTAGCTCTGCACTGGCTATTTCTAAAGGTTTCTTTATTGGAACTTTAGATCCGCAGCTTTTTTTAATGCATCGCCTGCATTTATTAATTACTTATTAAGTATTTAATTTATACTAAATAATAGCCTTGTATGGCACATTACCTAGATATGCGTTGTGGGCATTTGGCGTATACTGTGAAAAGAAATAAGCATAAAACAGCGTTGATATCAAGTGTATATGTATATGTAAGCATTATTGATATGACTTATTATAAATTCATAATATGTGGACATAACATGGAGACTACTGTACGAATATATAGAGATAGTATATTATGAACAATTACGAAGTGAAAAGAATCATACGATGGGTTTCAAGTTGATTTAAGAAAACACTAAAATACTTAAAAGATTTATTTGATAAGTGCCCATCGGCTTTGCATACTGTAGTATAAATTTTTAATTAAAACTCGCTTTATAAGGATTATTAATATGGACTGTATTTTTATTATGAACTTCTAATGATAATTTGTTACAAGATCGTTAACTCCGAATGAACGCGTAGTTCTAATTGATTTGTAGATATATTATTTGCATGATATGAATTAGCTAATGGGCCACATAAGGAAACACTAATACAACCTTATCGAGATAGAATCAGACATTCCTAGTGGATCTTTGTGATCTTTCATAAATTGTATTGGTCTATAAGAATATTTATGATTAGGTCCATCCAAGTTATTGAACCTAGCTACACTGGTGCTAACCAAAAGTTGGCTATATAATAATCACATCATTATTGTAACGTCTAGTCCACCCACCGTTAGCACTCGCATACGATAAGCAGGGTTCAGATCTTTCAGCTAATAAGAAGTCAGAGAAGTGCATACTAATACTGTTAAAACAGGAATATTTAATTAATTTAGGTATTTCTTTATATGGCTATAAACATTGGATATTATTAACAAATATTATTACATGTATAGCCTGGGAAAATAGTTAGTGCAATCTTTTTGTGTTAAACGGCAATCCAATATAATCTATTAAAATTGAATTAGCCTATGGCAGAGATCCTGCAACTATACAATAAGCCATTTCAGATCCTATGTTTTGGAACCAGATGGCAATTGCTTAGGCACCTTGCCTAAGACAAGTCCTGCTAACTTGTACAATAAAAAATATATGTCTTAGCATATATGTACTCCGTGTGTGCAAAGGGACATGTTTAAGCCTCCCTTAATTCGGTATTCAATCCTAGCAAACATTAAATAGTGACAATAGTTATTATCTACATAGTAGTATAGCACCTCTTACTGATCGTACACACTGCTACATACGCACTATCGCACCTAAACGGCCTAAAGTAGGAATTCTTCAGTAAAAGCTGAAAATAATCATAATAGACTTCAAGAGATAGAGCCAACATATACGCCCTGTCTCTACATTACCTTTCATTAGAAAGTGTGGCAGCTCTATTGACTTGTCCACGGCTGTCGGGATCTCCAATTGTATAACTGGTAGTGGTTAATATTGCTGAACAACTGTTAGTAATAGTCACTTGATCAAATCTGTCTTCAATACTCAGTTTGCTGTGATGGAGGTTCTATAGAAGGTCCATATACCAACTGTCTAGGTAACTGGCTGTAGTAATTATATCTCTATTCTAATTCAGAAGGGATATATGCTTTAATGCGCTTGGGTGCAAATTTGGAAATTGCACAATAAGATCAAACAGTAAGTAGTTATATATTACGATGTAAATAATAACTATCGTCACTATTTAATGTT
>NAOQ01000349.1:67534-79622 GCA_002751075.1 Ichthyophonus hoferi
TCAGGGGTGCAAATTTGGAAATTGCACAATAAGATCAAACAGTAAGTAGTTATATATTACGATGTAAATAATAACTATCGTCACTATTTAATGTTAGTAAGCGGTTCTCAGTTTTTGCAGTTTACATTTATGCTGATCTCCTTTTTTTTCTAGAATTGCTCTTTAGCCAGCTACCTCATTGGTGTAACTACTAGAAAATTGTCTGATAAAAAATCAATTCATCGGGTTAAATTGTTTTATCCAATTACATCATTGTTCAACTAACTAATCTTGAGCCACGATTATTGATCTACCTATTATCTCGAGCCACGATCGAACCTTCTTATACATCTGGTTAGCGATCTTGTAACATCATCTACAAAGTAGATCAAGCCAATTAGCTATCACTAACGTTAGTTCAGAAATATCAACGACCGATTACGAAGATCAATTGGAGACCCAAAGAACTATGGACAACCAATAGAACTCCTACAGGATCTTATATAATTTATTTTAGGGGGATAATTACCATTGCTTTCTCTGTGTTATAGCATGAAATTTTATTAAAACCTGATGCCAGAAGGACAATTTCCATAAGCATTCTATATTATAGTATGAATTTTCTAATCAAACCCCTCGAATGGGCTTTTATGGCGATCTTGCTACGTTTATACTATAATATAATACAGAACACTGTGTATGGCGGTACACGAATTATTATAACTAATTTTTATTGCCTTAAGAACATTTTACTGTCTTTATACTGGCTAATGGGACATCTGTTAAAGGTATATATGTGTATTTAAGTTTTCGTTTACTTTATATATGGCTTTAAAAACGCCATCTTTAACGTGATCGATTTTGCGAGTATTCCAATCTAGCAGAATTGTCTTCAATGGCTTAGTACTGAGTTTGCCAAAACTGCATCACGCCCTCTCTCAAATTTGCACGTCCTTGCATACACATTGGAGATGAGCCAGATTATTACGATTACCAAATAGGTGATGTGATGATGGCATGGTACTTAATTTTAAATTAATATGCAATCTAAATATATATATTATCAGCTAATTGTTGGCCTTGAATTATAATCTGGCAGATAAATAGATGGCAATCCTATAAGACCATATCTATATCAAATAAAGAAAGATTTATAATGCTATTCCTACCCTCGCTAAATGATGTATATTTATCAGACGGAATGCAAGCAATAAAGACCTATTTTTTGCAGTATATATATATATATGAAGATCTTTAATGTTCATCGCAAGGTTTTTTGTATTGAAAATTATTTATTAAAATAGTTGGCAACATATATATTTACACTCCTCGGACCAAATCCTTAAATATGTTTTACGCCTGATTCGTATGGGTACACTTAAAGGTATGACCCATAGATTTTTTTGCTGTAAATTAAATAACAAGATTGTGCTTGGCCATTCTTTTATTTTCAAGCTACATACAGAAATGGGTAAATTCTAGAGCATTATTTTTACCGGAATTTGATGTTTTTAAAATGTTTTATGTTTGACTATTTTTTTTTGCGCGAGTTTGTCTTCAATTTTTTTTATAGATTGCAAGTACGAAAGACGGGGCTTTATTGGACTGGATACACCAATAAAGTAATGACATTTTGATAGTGTCAATTGCCAATGATTCTTAATGTCGTCTTGAGAAGCTTGGAGAAGACAAAGTATACTTAGACAGCGTGCGAGTACTCTTTTGCCGCTTGGATTCCTCCTTTAGGAAGTGGGGATGTAAACTGCATGAATGCAATATATATACCTCCTCTTAGAATATGCAGATACGTAGGAGAATGTGTGAATACTCGCGTATGCAAATCGATGTTAAGAGTATATCTATATTTATTTTAATTAATTACTGCCATATACATATATGTGTAATGTGCATATTAAATTTTCTAACCATTCTGAACATTACATCTGTATAAAATAATACGTTTTAAATTAATATCTTTTACCCGTAGGCTACCATTAAAAACTTGGTATCCATTAACCCATAAATTGGTTTGCAAGAAGATCTTTTATTGATCTAAAAACAAGAGAGGTAGGCTCGTTCCTGTGACCTCTATCGAATAATAAATAAGGGAATACCGGAGAAGATGGATATGATATTCTAGATATGTGGCTCTTGTGGGTTCTTTCGGGTGGCTCACCGTGATTGGAATTTTAGGTTGGAATACATTGTAGAAGACCAGTTGCTCTTTTGGAAGTTTGGAAGTCACTGTGTAGTAATGGCGATTGGACCAAAAATCGGAGTGGTCGTAATCCGATTTGAGAATGGGGGTCCTAGATATAGATAAGTTTGTGGGGGTATTTATAGAGATTATCTATCATTATCGCTAATGTGAATTCAGTTAATTATGATAACAAATTTAATAACTAATTAAATGCTATGATATGTGATAGTAACCTATAACACTTGTTTTTCAGTAATATAATAATATAACACTGTTCTCTTTTGTATTATATGTATGTAGTACTAATATATAATAGTGTATAATACTGTTGCATGCTTCCCTATGAAAAGTCGGTGAGAATCTAGAAATTTCGCCTCCAGGGAGTTTCTTCCGGTTGTATGTTAATTGGTGTGGTGGTATTGTGATTGTGGCGAATGTGCGAACGATTTGCGAACGTTAATTTTTGTGTTTGTAATATATATATATATTGAGCAATTTTGATTATGGGAGTATTTTGTCCTTGAGAAAAGGAATAATTAAAATTATTTGCACATCATTTTTTTGTTCCAGTAAGCTTCCTGGTATGAAAGCAAACTACAGTAGATGGAAGCGAAGGAAAACTCTCACCTGCCGAGGATTGGTCAGTGAGTCAAAAATAATGTCACAGAAAATTTCATTCTTATAGTATATTATGTTGAGATTAGACTTCCCGAGTTCGACTAAAAACCACACTTGACAAAAATTAATTTCTACTCTACGGCCAAGGGCAGGCACTGAAATAAGAGGTGTATTTTGGTGGGAGAGAATTATTTTTATTACTACCTTCTATGAAAAGTAAACTTAACACGTTTTGGCGCAAACAAACCAAGCGTCTTACAGAATGTGAAAACGCATATGATTAAAATATCTTGAGCCTATTTGTCCATGTTACCGAATATTGTATTAGGAGACTGCAAGTACCAAGCAAATTAAAACGAAAAATCACGTGTGAAAGTATTGTGATCTAATTTAACTTGCCCAATGCTCTATAACGACAAAGGGATATTACCATACGCGGTTACAACAATTGAAGAATGTGTGTGTTACTCTACCATTCATTGCCAAGTAAATAATAATCATGGATTACGAATACCATCGTTCGAGAGGAAGTCACTAATAAATACCTTATAGACATCTCAGGGTTAAAGTTACAAAGGGATTTCATCGGTCGAAGTTTTAACACGCCTTTACGTAATAATTATCTCATAAACAAAACCAAAATGTAAGTGGTGGCTATTGGAATGTGATGATAACACTTTACTGTTAGCCCTAGGAACTAAATTTAGGCAAATAAGATATCAATAATCAATGATGTTTTTAATTTATGTAGATTACCCATCTTAAAAAATAAAGAGATAATAGTGTTAACAAAATGCCTTAAATTTATTTTTTTGATAATGAAAAAATGTAATTACTTTTTAGATTATATTAGTTATTAAATACATAATGAGCAAGAATTTGCTCTGAAAAGCTCGTTAGTCTAATCAATCCGTCTGCTATTGAACGCAATCCATCAAATCATAATAAACGATTGACGTGCGGAAAAGCATATGGCTTTTTTAAACCCGTTTTTTATTGATTTAATTAAAAGTCATATGTTCTCAATTTGCCAATGTGGGGGATAGATATCGACATATTACTGATGAATATTTCGTAGACCTGTCCATAGTGTATAGCTTTATGTATATGCCTTGGGCCAATTAATCGAAGCCACGTTTGGTATATCGCCTAGTCATTTCATTTGGAATTAATTATATAACTGTTTCGACTAAATAATTACTAAATTACATTTAATATTTAAATAAATAACCTTATAATTTTTTTTTTAAAACATATGCTATTGTCTATAAATAAATAAGAATTAAATCAAACCAGAATATTCCACCATGATTAATATGTTATAAAATGTATGGGAAAAAAACTACGTGTACTCATCAGAATGGACACGATTTATTATAAAGGTATCTATTGGATAGTGATTATGCAATAACATGATATAGATACTGGTCTAAGACTACAAGATTGAAATATTGTGAGTCGCTCAGGTATTTTTATTTTTCTTGTATATTGGTAAATATAAATATATATATTAAAATTAATAAATTTTAATCAAAACTAATGTAATGCTTAAAAATAAAAATTCTATTTACCGTACAATTTAATTTCTATATCGTAACAAACTTATCTGTGCACTGCAATTCTAACTTTAATTGGAAGACGTACACACATCAATGCAAAAAAAAACAAACACTAAGTTCACATGATGTAATCAAAATAAAGCAGAATAAAAACATAATTGTAAATACAATATCAAACAATCAAAAAAATATAATATTTTTGATACATATAATTATATTATCAATATATTTAGTATTATATTTCCAATGTTTATATTTTTATAGTTTATTTTTGTATAATAAACTTGATCATCTAAGCCTATAATGCGGATGATGTAATATTCTGTTTGCCCTCCTCTATCGCTTATAAAATATGCCATCATCGAGATAAAACAAGCAATAAAACGTCGGCGACTTTACTATATATATGTGGTTTTTCGAACACTTCGATATAAAAGTAAAAGTTCTTTGAAAAGTACTTTTGTTGTAATCCTGAGTAATGCAATTCTCTCTGTTCATTACTGTGCTCAAGTTTATTTTCGCCATTATTCTAAAGTTTACTGAGGCGTCTATTTTGGATTTAGCGCATGGTTCTTACACTCTTAGACGCCGAAACGAGCTGGACGCTCGTAATCTCGTTTTTATTAACCTAGGCGCCCTAAAAGGACTTTCATAGCCCCGAAGCAACCGTGTGTTCGTGCGTATTTATGGTTCGTGTGAGACATTCTATCCTGTGAAAGTCTCCTTAGAAGAATCTAACAACTGTTAAGACCAAATCGCCATCATGTAACGAAAAGTGCACGCTCGAGGCCAGAGCGACAGGAAACGTGGTTATATGAAAAAAATGCTTGAAGGGGTAGGGGTGGGGGTGGTTCAAATATTCTTAGTAAAAATGATAATAATATTATCGAAATGAAGTACCAGAAAAATATATCTTAGCGCTTTGCTTTGATTTATATCTTCAAACGCGCGTAATGTAATAAAGAATGAGACTGTAAGGACTAATGTTGTTCCTAGTCTTACGAAACTTTTATGATTTGTGATCATGATTATTGTTCTTTTTTACTTTTGCTATGTGGTAAAAAGACTTTATTGTCTTAGTGAAACTAAAATAACCAGAAAGTAATCTGCTATTTTTTTTTATTCGTAGACTAGGCATTACTGGTTTATTAATTATAAGTTACTTATACTTCGTGTTTATTTAAGCACCGCGCTTTGAGAATAACCACGAACGGTCCTACAACATTAGAGAGATGGGTAGCCTCTGATTATTATTTATTTTTGCAATTAAGCTGATGGTGTGAAAATGTGTGCAGTGTAAGTCACTTTAATATTTTTGTGAAGGTAGTAAACTGTTATTGTTTGTTGGGAATAATATTGATATGCAATGTAGTGCCTAGTGTACCCCAATGCCCACGGGTGGTGATATGATTGGCTAAACGATAATTTTTAATGTACGTAAGTCTTGTGTGGTGTCTTACCATATTTGCTCCATTCCCAATATAAAGAGTTGGATAGTTTAGTTTGGAGTAGAAAAATCATATAGGATAGTCAATTATTGATACCAATTAACCATACATAACCACCGGTTATGATTAGCTTGACTTGCCTCTTAAGTGAGAAAAAAAAAAAGGAACAACTATTAAGTTCTTTGCTTATCGTGCGGCGTGTCAACTGTAGACATTGTTTAGTTACATTAATTATTGTAAATGGGACCAATTGTAAAGACTCTTATTGGCTAATACATTCATTTCACGAAAGGTTCCAGAGATCCACTAGAATTGTCTGATCTTAACTTGATACTCGAATACTATTATCTCCTCATTTGAATGGCTCGTTAGCCAGTTACCCAATTCATATATGCTCACATTATATTTATCGACAAATTAATTTACCTGCTAGGGAACGTTGCGCAATTAACTAATGTAAAACTGATCATTTCGTACTACGTGGTGTTCATTCGGAGTTAACAGTCTTGTAACAATTTTAAATCTTATTAAATCTTATTATTCATTGGCCTTAAGTTAATACATAAAGATCCAAGATTCTCATTGTACAAATAAATTAGGTCTTTCACAAACCATAAAACAAAATAAAGACTAACTTCCCGCCGCCTATTTATGCTTGGCATGGGTAACTTATATCCGGCAGCTCAGTACTGTATAATCATTTGTCGTAGGTTATTTATTATTATTTATGATCATAACTCAGAATTGGTTACGTCAACACTCTTTACCTGATGGGGCACGTTGCGCAATTAACTAATATAAAACGTATCATTTCATCGTCCGCTTGCTATCCGAACTTCGACCGAACAACGGGTTCACTCGGAGGTAACGGTCTTATAATAATTTGAATCTTAATATTGATTGGCTTTAAGATATAGACTTTTCACAAACCATATAAATAAAACACAAATATTAACCTAACGCTACGTCTATTTATGCATGGCATGGGTAACTTACATCCGGCAACTCAGCACTATAATAATGTCATGGATTATCTGCGCTATTCATTATTAAATTTATGATCATAATTGATTATGGCAACACTATATTGTGAAATACTGAGGTTAATCATTTGCTTATATATTTTTACCTTGTATTCTTGTATTAAAAATAATCAAAAAAAGTCTACCTACCTAGCAGTTATTATCAGAATTGTGTGTTTTTATGTTAGAAGGGGAAATCCTCAGCATCTAACTGTCATGTTATTATGTAGCAGTATATTGAATAAGAAATCCACTATTAAAAATAATTTGTTGCGGATTCTATGTACCTTTACTGAATTAAAAACATTTAATCATTGACTTGGAATTCCCAGGCTTTGATACCACAATAAACATGTAAGAATCTATCTTAGTCCTACGGACTTGTGCACAGACTTAGGGGCTCCAGCTAGGTGCTACTTGGATGTTTCTCTTGTTGAGCTAACAATAGAGGCAGCGTTTAGCTTTCATCTTCCTTCAATAATAATAAAAAAAGAGATAAGTTTTTTTTGTAAGGAAAGGCGTACATGATAGTTCTATTTTCAGCTGTCTACAGCATTCTTCCACAAAATGTGGAATAATTCCTGCCTTAATACGTTTAGGTGTGATTGTGGTAATAACACTGTCTAAACGATCATTGAGAGGTGCCAAGGCTGGGTATGCAAATGTTATTATTACTATCAAAAGTAACTAAATACCTCTCAGTATTCTTGATTGAAGAAAAATCGGAACACTGATGAATATAATCAAGTGCTAACAAAGAACTAGACAATGTAAAGCATGACGATTATAGAACTTAGGCAAGACGTTCTAATTGTACATAAGAATATATATATATATATGCAAGATATTGTTAACAAATAATAAGAAACACAAAGCTTTTTTTATAATAGTTTACACATCATTATCTGTTGCTTTTTGAGTTGCTTTCGTTCCTTTTATCCTTTTTTGCAACCCTTGTCTATTGCGGATGCCAGTGTAGCTCCATACTTTGGTCCAAATTGGAAACGGCCATATATATCCTTATTAGCTAATATTCGCATGAGACAAGTAAGGCCCACTAGAATTGCTTGATCATAACTTGATCTTATTTTTTCAATTGGTTTAACGTATGTGCCCTTCTTTGGACGGTTTTTAGCTAATGTCCTTATCAGTCCAATGGCTCACTTTCAGCTAATCTACACTGACAAATAATTTGATCTGATTAAGAACGTCACTCAAGCAACTAATAGTGGACCAATAATTTCATGATCTACGTTTAAAATGTAAATAATAGGCTAAAATAACCCAATGATTTAAAAATATATATTTAAATTAATAATCTTTACTAAACTGAAATTGTATCAGCTTTTCACTGATAGATATATGCCATGATATGTGGTGACAAGGGGGTTTATTACTGGCTGGACATTTTGTAATCCGACTATATGGATGCCCCTTAGACCTGTTGAGGTCATGCAAAAAACTGTATTCTACATTTATCCTTACTCCAGTCAACCTATTTATGTGCTGCGCATATCTAATGCATATATTCTTCAGCAACATTATGATAGAGAAGAATAAAAAAACCAAAGGCGTCTTACATGTATATATAGGTACCCCCTTCTACTCAGAATCCAATATATAACCTTGGAGCTAATGTAGTTCACCGACTATGAAATAAAAGAACCACTAGAGATTTTCTGACTAAATATAATACTAGCCAATAATCATGCAGAGTATATGTTTACCAAACTAAAACCATTTGACCACATTTGAAAGTTAGTGCACTAAAGCCAATAGCTTGAGTATGCTAGTCCAATGAGTAAAAACTCTTTTACGGTCGAGTGAGTACACATGGACAATCCGACCATACTAATCAATGCAACACTAGAATAGTATTACCTTGCCAGCTGTACCACTTGTTCCTTTGAAGTTGCCGGTCCTGTAACACTTGTTAGTTTGTAGTTGCTACCATGGTGGAAATAATAATACTTTGTCTTCACTTATGTGTATTCCATGTACGCAAGGTTTCATGTTCAAACACCCATTAATTCAATATCTGTTCAATTATAAATGGATATAGGTCACAGTGACTGACCCTGTCTCCACTTAGTTTCTGACATAGTAACATTATTTCCAACAATGCATGAAATGATAAGATAGTATAGAATAGTGTCTGAACAAGACTTCAAAATCCTGCATGACCAAATGCTTTTCCAATATGAAAAGGCTAAATAACAAGCTCTTCTGCAGGAACGTGCTGATAGGGCCACAGCACAGAAAGTAACAGCTCTAGCTACTGAGTGTATAACTCAAAAAGTGGCCATTTTAGTTACTGAATGGGAATCATAACAAAAGGCAATCCTAGTGACTTAGCATGCAGTTCAACAAGTGGACACTCTCGCTGTTGAAAAGCCGGCCAAAATATAATCCAACCATACCCAACGTACACATACAAGAACAAGTGACAGATTTAACTGCTCAACTTGCAGTACAACCATAGCTTATGCACATGCATAACAACAGGTCACAGCTTTAACTGCTGAACTTGCAGCACAACAGAAGGCCATCCTAGTCACTAAGCGGGTGGACAAACACAACGCAATCCTAGCTGCTCAACATTTGAAACAGTGTGCAACAACTCTAATTGCTAAGCACTTAGGTCAACAAAAGTCAACCCCAGTCACTGACTGGCTAACACATCAACAGCAACAGATGGCCCCACACACAAGCAGACTAGGATATCATCATTGGGAATTCCCACAGGGACCATCTAACGGCGGTCGTTTTGGAAGACCAGGAGGATGAGGACCCTTTTACTGGAAATTCCTATCAATACCACCCAGTGGTCACGAATTTCTTCCACCCCCACCTCCAGGATCATTTGGATCACCTGGACCCTATAGATTCAACCAACATAAGTTCAACATTAGACCCATAGGCATCGCTAGCTTCCAGATCTTCAAACACAGTACCCGTGACATATGTCTAATTAATATATATGCTCGGGATCTAGCTCTACATATTCAACTAGAGTGATGGGGAAAACACTATATGCTTGCACCAACTTTCAAAGAAAGGAACAATGCCACACTAGGAGTCTACTACATCCCCCATAATGAACGCCTTGCTTGTCACTACCTCAACACTTCTGTGGACCAGGCTGCCTATGAATATGCCAGCCTTACGGATTTACATGACCAAGAGTTTGCTTATGTCAAAATTGTCCTCTACAGTCAAACTTATGGAGACACTGCTGTTACTGTAGTTGATGAGAACCATAATAAATTCTGCAACTTCAAATAGGTGAACAATGAATTAGGCACATCAGCTATTGTTCAGTACAGGATCTTGTGTACCGAATTACATGGCTCAATCCATACCATGACACCATATGCCATCATTAATAATGTTATCATTACCAAGGCCATGAAAATGCTCGGTACCAACAAAGATTATCACATTGCCATTACTAATATCAGATCCCATTAAGGTGTCTATTCTGAGTGGCATACGTTTGTCACCAGAGTGAGGGAATGGGAGCACATGCTAGTTTTTCAGGGAAGAACAACGACCAACACTTCCTGAAGTAATGAACCATTACAGGAAGAGTTATGGCAAAGCCACAAAGTACGACAGCAAAGACAAGACAAAGTATACAGGTAAGAAAGGTAACAAACCAAAGCCAAAAAGAGTGTTAACAAACAATTATCATCCAGGTATCTCTGTCCAACACAATACTGCGGACTGTACCCTCAACCTCAAGAGTCACAAATCTCAGAAATTCTTTGAAGATATAAACAAGGAGAAAGTTGCAGTACCTACTAAACCTGGAGAGAAGATTAATCTGGCTAGTACAGCAACGACTGGGGTCATTGCCAACATTGTCCACATTGGCAATACATTTAGTGCCAACTCGCGGGAGGCACCGAATACAACTAACTTTATTGTCAATTCAGCTGCCTTCATTCACATTTGTTCAAAGTTATTGGCGTTTTTCGAAGCCAAAGTGGTGGACATAACCAGTGACAATGGTAGATGGCACTTCAATAGCTTTCCTGAAAGAGAAGATTGCTTTGTGCTCATGTGCAGGTCCAGAGATAATGCTGAGCGAAGTGTTGTTCATTGAAATGCACCAGTGGGACTTATAGTCGCAGCACCTCTACTATTGGCTGGTTCAATTTTAATAAATCTTCTTGATAGCCATTTAACATCAACGGATTGCACTAACCATTTTCCAGATTACATATGTATTTATAGCTGCTAATAATACTAAATGCTTATAGCTATCTGTTACAAGATCGCTACCTACAGATGAGTAAAAAGGTTCGATCGAAACCCAGATAATAAGTATATTGATTCTTGCCATGGTATGTAGCATATGAACATCATTACATCAACAAGGAAATGAGTTAATTCACCATCTAAATAGAGGCATAATAGTATTTTAAATATGGTGGTAGGATCAGACAATTCTAGTTGGTTTCTGTGACCTATCGTGAGTTGGATTAGCTAATACAAATATTTATGGTTGTGACTCAAGATCAGTTAGTCGTATAATGATTTAGTTGCATAATATTTTTCAATCTGTAGTTCAATTTGTTGATACATAATATATGAATATATGAGCAGCTACACCAAAGAGGTAGCTAGCTAAAGAGCCTTTCCAAACCGTAATCAATAATGAAGGCCTGGTCGACCTCACCCCCGCTCACATACATGCGGGAACACAAGTAAAGATGTGGCCGTTCACATATATGTGGTCCCCGGCACACTCGGGTATATGCGACAACCCGGCATGCCTGTCTACATGAACACACACATTTTTTTTTTAAAATTCATTAAACATTTGCTAAACAATGCCATAATACATACATATAGGCCTATTATAAAGCACTTAATTAGAGACTCCGAAGCCCATAGATAAGTCGATACAACCACAGATTGCCATACTATCTAAAGAAATACTAAATAAATTAAATATTTCTCATTTAAAAATAAGGAGTCTTTGTAATGTATTACACGTGTTTCTACAAAAATTAAAATATCTTAATGCCTAATTACTGTTATACCGCATTACTTCGTACTCTATTCTTGTATAGCATTTGACTGATGAAAGCAAGGACTTCTAAAATTTAATAAATACCATCACTACATCACTATATATATTAAACTAACTGAAATTAAATAGTTTTTACATATATATTATCTCATAGGACATAATTTTTTGCTAGAGATAAATTTAAATATTCTTCAATATATAGTTAGCATCATACGATTATG
>NAOQ01000350.1:32631-43325 GCA_002751075.1 Ichthyophonus hoferi
CCTATACACTATATATATATCATATTTAGACCCTATATACTCTATATACACTATACCAATATCTATATACTATATATATTCCAGTATATGAAGTCTCAATAACCTTATATACCCTGATAAAAGAAACCCGTATTTAATTGTATACCATTATGTTATATTATATTATATTAAAATGTCCATAGCAGTTTTAAAATAAAATGGTCATCGGGTAAATACAATACAATATAATATAATATAACATATCATATCATAATGTAATACAACATAGCATAAAATAACATAGCATAAAAGAGTATCATATACTATATTATACTATATTATAATAACATACATAATCATGCTATCTTGGATAGAATGATTTCATGTATAATATTCTAACTCTTTAATAACCAAACAGAATAGTAATTTAAAAATAAATTTTATAATGTGGTATTATTAAAGTTTAAATTATAATTGCAATGCGTACATCTTTTCCCATTTCTATTAACTCAATAACATGCACCTACCCACCTATCCATTTACCTATATATTATAGTAACATACAATCATATTTAATTGGCACGATAATAATATGATTTAACCTAAGAATTATTTTTAAAATGCCATATACCTATATACATACACCATTAAAAACTTACCTATTAATCTTACTCTTTTTAGTCGGGGCTGGAGAGTCGGTGTCTTTCTTCTCTCCCTCTACACTGTCTCTCGCTCGTTTAGTAGGAGTAGAGAGTGTATTATCATTATCAATGTCATTCTCATTTTCATTTTCATGTCCATTTTCATTTTCATTATCATCCATATTATTATTACTATTACTATTACTATTACTATTTGTATTATTATCACCATCGATAATAGTCATATGCTCTGACTTATCTGTTTCTATATTTTCTCCCTCCATGTTAACAATAATGATAATGTAGGCTTCTATGCTATGTACGTGTCTACTATATAATTAATTTATTTTTAAAATTAATTTATGTTTAAAATTATTTCCCAGTTGGTGAAAAAAGCCATTTAAAACTATAAAACTACCCTCTCTCTTTCTCTTATACAATATTATTATAAATTTTTATATATATATATATACATAACATACATAAACGTACAAAATATATAATGTATTTATTTAATATTAAGTCAAAGTGAAAACAGTAAAATGGCTCAGTCATCGTAT
This sequence comes from Ichthyophonus hoferi, assembly GCA_002751075.1. Lineage (NCBI taxonomy): Eukaryota > Ichthyosporea > Ichthyophonida > Ichthyophonidae > Ichthyophonus > Ichthyophonus hoferi. The sequence continues at coordinate 33,812 of NAOQ01000350.1, forward strand.
AGTATGTGATATAGTAAGATATAACATGGTATAATGTGATCAACTATATTATAATATCTAAGAATTAAAAGGAGGCATAAATTATCTTAATTGATATATTTAGGATATCGTGGGATGCCATAGGATATGTACAGAAATATATGTATTTCATGAGTGAATATTCGAGTTTATATAAAATCACAGACATGGTCAATCTTGTAATCTTATTTTTAATATAGAGGAATGGTATAATGGTATCCTAATGGCTTTATTGGGCAAACTGTTATCAGTCGAAAACGCAGTATACTTGGCATTCTTACGTATACAATGAATGAGGCCATGAATCAATTAGAAACCAATTCTAACATAGTACATAGAAAGCTTTGATATCCTAGATTAATCACCTAACTTGTTAATCGTCATCCTTATAAAAGCAAACTCTGGCTGTGCTAGCATTCTTTGCGGTTCTAAACAGGTATATGATTGGAAACATCCAGGAAATATTAATAAACAAACGGATCGGCCAACGTCCGATCAAAGCCTCAAAAATCGATTGCTCTAAATAACTTAGATCAATCTAATTAACTCTATCCAAGTAATATCAGGACCAAGCACAAAATAGGAGATGTTTGTTCAAATTGAACCTACATTCCGGAACAGATTGGAATTGATGATTTGGACAGAGCATCCCTTTCCGGAGATTCTAAGTTTACTAAGAGATTCCGTGTATTTCTAGAACCTAACGAAAATACAATGATTGACTACCACACCGCGATTCTCAATCCAGTGATAGGAGAAATTCAGACGTCAGACGAGGACTTGATCTTCAACTACGACCCACCATCTAATTGGAGAAGACCATTTCCAAATCGCAATATATATATTACCATATATATTGTAGCCTAACGTACATATTCTACTCTATTATATATTACAATATTGATATTGTTTGTATTCAAATCTTAACTAATCCAATGTAATATATATGTATGTATATATGCTATATTATAAACCAATCAATTAATTATACTATGTATACTGCATATGGTTAAAATAGAAGTATTTAAATAATTAAGGTATTTCTTTCCATAGTTATAATCATTTAATATTATTAGCTATTACTGTTACATATGTACACTGGGAAAATTATTAGGGCAATTTATTGGTGTTAAATGACAATCAAAAAGGATTTACAAAAATTGAACCTATCAAGGTGAAAATCCTGTAACTAAACAATAAATCATTTCAGTCATGCTATGCGGTCCAGATAGTACATTGCTTAGTTATCCTGCCAAGACAAGTCCTGCCGACTTGTTCATTAATAACAATGGCATAACATATATGTTCTCTATGAATGCAAAGGGGCACGTTCAAACGCCCTCTGATTTAGTATTCTCTCTCCTTCTAAACGAATATAGGTCAGAGGGACCACTCGCGTCTCTACTTATAATTTCCAACATATATAATATACTATGCTAATATTTCTATATTCTTGCATAATCTAATCTTTCAGATATAGTATAAAATTTCTAACCTCATACTCATATATAGGCGCAATTTATATCCGCATTTATTCTATTATATGGTGAATAATGATTAATATCTGCAATAGTCTCATCTACAATAATAATAATATATATTATTATACTAGTTATAGAAAGTTATATGCCAAAATCCAATTTTCATGCTATAACTAGTTGTTAAAGAAGTTAAAGAAAATAATTCAGATACTTTACTAGAAAGTCAGCTAGATAAATTTGGTCTTGCTTCTTCTGATAGTAACAATACCGTAGCCCTATATACGCAGCTACAACTAGATTACAGTTACTATATATACAATATATTGCCAGGTAAGAGTTCAAAGCTTCTATATTCCTCTGTCAACAACATGAAGTTCAAGAGCAGCTAAGCAAAGGTTTAGCGTGCCGACTACTCAAAGGCAATAACCAGATAGAACTTAATACAACAGATAATAGTTTTATTTGACAAGATAATAATATTTTGGCGTCCAAAGTTTTCATATTTTAACTTGTTTTCACACAGGTTCTATAGATTATACATTTCGTGCTATTTCTACAATTGTTTCACTACATATCGGCTCTTCATTTTCCTTACGTATATTGTGACAGATAATTTATTTAGTGTTAAAACAGGAATATATAATTGATTTTGGGTATTTATTTATAGAGTATTCAAAATATTAATGACGAAGGAAAACTTGGTGTACTTCTAGGCTATGATCTACAAGAGTTAGGTTGGATAGTGATGAACTGGGCATTGCACAGTCTCCGTAAGAAGGAATCTCATATTTTTCAAGCACATATTTCCATTCAGCACGGACGAGAAAGTCAGAATGGACTCTTTTGCAATATCGTACAACGATCTCACGCAGCAGGACTTGGAAGATGACCTCCCTCCTGTAACACATTAATTTCATCCGTATGATCATGTCCGGGACTGCCCAATGATTCAGAGCTATGGAAATGAAACTGGCCAGCCTTAATGCGTATGGTACCTGAATGCTAGTTCCACAACCACCAGCTGGTACTACCGTCTTCAGATCGTTATAAGTGTTTCACCGTAAGCACAATAACAAAGGAACAGCAATTGCTCATCAAGCAATACTGGTGATCTAAGGACCAAAGGAAACCAAGGATATTGACTACCACTATATCTCATCCCCTCTATGTTCTTTTGTATCTGTACGTTTACTTCTCGCAATTGCAGGAGCCAAAGGATATGCTCTATTTCAGCTTGACATCAAGTCGACATACTTTCATATTTATCTGGAGACACCAGTCTATATGGAGCAACCACCAATGTATGTGGATCCTGAAAAGCAAAACTACGTGTGTAAACTGACAAGAGGTATCTACGGGCTATACCTCTCCGGACTACTGTGGCATTTGACGATGGAAAAATTCTTGGGATTGGTGCATTTTTTCACCATGGAATCCGAGCCCTGTCTGTACATGTGTCACAATTCTGAAAAGGGATTTATGTCACTAGCAATATATGTTGATGATATTCTCCTATGCTGAGAGGACGGAAGACCACGACGAATTCATTAAGAAGATATATGAACATTTTCCAACGAAATCTACAGAATTACCGTCATCCTTACATGGGTACATCATTGGAAAAGCAGAAACCGGCCGTATAACAGTTAGCCAGTATGGCTACATTCAGGAACTCATACAAAACTACAGTCAACACAAAGCCATCCTGCACATTCTCCCATTCTGGGGGAGCATATATGCAACTCGCGAATTCCGAGGATCTAGATCAAATTCCATGACAGCACTACATACTGTTCTCTAATTGGATACTTGAATTGTATCACCAAAAGCCACATGGGATAATAGGTAGAGACAGGAGCGTTCCTGCGACCTATATTTGTTTAAAAGAAAAAAGGAATACTGAATTAAGGCGCATTTTAACGTGTCCCTTTGCATACAAGGAGTACAGATATGTGAAGACATAGTTTTATAATTAAACACGTCAGCAGGTCTTGTCATAAGCATGATGACATCTGGACAGTATAGCATGCTCTGAAATGGCGTATTATATAGTTGTAGGATCTATACCATTGGCTGGTTCAATTTTGATGGATCACTTTGGATTGCCATTAACACCAACCGATTCTACTAGCTATTTTTCCAAGCTATACATGTAATAATAATTGCTATTCATATTAAATGTCTATAACTATATAAAAAATACTCAAATTAAATAAATAATAATATTTTAACAAAAATAAATAAAAATGTTTAGTTAGGCATTAATATGAGTCACAGATACTAGTGAATATATTATATGAGATGGGATTACAACAATGAATCAGCGAGCGAATAATTTTAGATCGATCCAATTGGATGATTTAATTTACTTCGGTTTATTGATTGGATATTCAAGGCATCTAATAAAGTCGACAGAGTCATTGGATGGTATTTATCACGATATAAATTTAGATTTAAATATTAAGTTCGCGATCCATTAATTATAAGATTTTAATTATTATGCTCCGCGTATGAAATGACATGATTATCAATACATTTACTCAATTCCAATAGAAGTGCTGTTTCCGCTAACTATTTAATCATAAATACTACTCTAGATCATACATTATCTTACAGTATCCTAAATTATAATTCCCATAATACATTGGCATTTCATGCTTTAAGAATGGTGTTCAAAAGAAATAACAATAAACGTCAATCAATAAATTAATTCTATTTATCTCATACTATAATATACCGTACAATATACTAAATAGTATTTACTAAATAGTATACACATAATACCAATATTTCCCCGTAGCCCATAAATAGCCATAGCCCATAAATACCTGTATACACGGAATGTATACACCTAACTCAAACATAACCTACAGCATATGTACATATCAATAATATCATATAGATATGAACGTATTATCTCATAAAGAGGAGCAAGATGAAGCATCAACCCTGGGTGGATTCTTGACTAAGAATTTCAAAAAGAGTGAGTCTGTGTATATATACATTTTATATGTATATATATATGTGTATATGTATATATGTATGGGAGGTGGAGGTGTTATAGTATAATAGTATAATAAGATAATTATGCTATAGCAGTAGAATCTATATATAATGGGAGGTTTGTACTTGTGATTGTGGTTTTTACATGTAGATATAGGTATGTTATATTACACTCTATTTTACAATACTGTACTACACTATACTGTTCTATATTGTACTCTACCATACTACATTATAGTTTATTATAGTAAACTATACGATACTACGCTATACACTATACTATACTATATGACGCTATATCATGCTACACTACATATACTACACTGGAGTATATTGTACTATATTACACTATGTTATACTGCACTATATTATGCTATCTTACACTATTTTATACTAGACTGTACTATACTATATTACGCTATATCGTGCTACACTACATATACTACACTGGAGTATATTATACTATATTATACTATATTGCACTATTTTATAATACATTCTATTATACTATATTACACTATGCTATACTGCACTATATTATGCTATCTTATACTATTTTATACTAGACTTTACTATAATATATTACACTATATCGTGCTACACTACACTACTATAATATACTATACTGGAGTATATTATACTATATTATACTATATTAGACTATATTATACTGTACTACACTATCCTATATTATATAATATTATATTATATTATGTTATATATTATTGTGTAATACAATAGATTATCATATATTACATTTTATAATACCATATAATATATTACAATACTACACCTATGACGTTTACATCCAACATCTAAACTATCAAATGACCAAGAAAATCATATGCAGGTCTCGCTTACTATATTATTTTATTTTATAGTCCTACCTACTCTAATATGACATATATATATATATGCGTGTTTATTGCAGGTTATGGATCAATTTTATCGTAGAAGGTGTTTTATTTTTTATTTTTTATTATAAATGCTTGATGAGTGGCTTATAATAACACCTCAAATATTAAACCAGTGGTTGATGATGCTAGTGATTTTACCCTCACGCCAACACCCAATGAAAACACACCGCATATTCAAGATCTATTATCTGATTGGAAATGGAATAAAGTGCAAAACAACAATAACAGTACTCCATTGGTGGAATTAAAAGAAGATAATTTATTCCAATTTAGCTCTATATCTAATCAGATTACCAAGTTAAAAGAAAATACGTTTCCTGGAAGTCAGCCTAACAACCAGTCATCTTTATTCAATCAGACTATACCTCCCATAACTTCCCCTCGCCTGACTGGGCTGCTTGATGGAAGTTTGACCGATTTTATCTCAACAACCTATAAGAATAAGAAAATTTCACTGCCGTTTGGGCCAAAACCTACGGATGGGCCAGATAAAGAGGATGTAGTACAGTTGCAATCTGCAAACGATGTAAATTTACTTATGGATGAACCTCTTTTACCTAATTTGGAAAATAATGTGTTGCTTAGCAACGGACATAGCAACCAGAGGACTGCTCCAGTCATAATACCTACTTTGACTGTGAATGAAGAGGTGGATTTATTAGATTTTCAGCCAATTGTTGATAATACTAATAATATTCTAACCGATAATAGCGCTCCAACCAAGCCAAATTTAGAAAATAGTTTGGAGAGTCATTTGTCACTTAGCAACAGTTCTTCTCCCTTCCAATCAAATATCGTAAAATTTGATCCTATGTATGATCAGAATCCAATATCTAAACCATCTACTACAGATAAGGACCAGGGGTTGGTGGATTTGGAAAAGAATGTCCCACCTAGCAAGTCTCTTAGCAACCAGCCTAACAAAGATATAGTCATAAGTAGCAGTAATGGTAATTTGCCTATTACTAGATCACTGTCACCTTCTATAGCCAGCAGTGAAGGAGGTATGATTGGATATAGTATACTATGTGTTTGTATTTGTATATAGTATAGTAGTGCAGGATAGTATAGTAGCGTGCAGGATGGTATCGTATAGTATTATATAGCATATATAATATAGTATAGTATAGTAAAGTAAAGTATAGTATAGTATGTATAGTATAGTATTGTTTTGTATAGCATGTATTGTATAGCATAGTATAGCATAGTATAGCATAGTATAGTATAATATAGTATCACATAGCATGTATAGTATAGTGTAATATAGTATAGAAATAGTATAATATATAATATATTATAATATACTATTGTCATAGTTCAATATAGAATATAATATATTTTTCTATGGTCTGCTATATCTATCCTTATGCATTTCTACTTTATTAAAACATAAATATTTACACCTGTTGGAGAAAGAAAGATTATAGAGAGAGACATCAGAGACTACATGTCTGTAAATATGTATCTATTTACCTCTCTTTCTCCCTCTCTACCTACTCACCTATTAACCAGTCTCTCCGTTATAATTTACAGCGTCCATTAATAAGCGGATGTCACCGAAGTCGATTATAACACCCACTCAGCGTAGGAGATCCTGTTGTAGTCACGATCGACGAGTCAGATTTAACCTACCAGATAATCCTTCGCCTTTACGGGTTAAGAATACATGTAGGTATAGGATTGGTTTACATATAAAATAAGATTCTAATTGGTTTGTATATTTAGTGTATATATAATGTACATAAAATATACCTATAGAATACATGTAGGTGTAAGATTGGTTTTCATATAAATTAGCATTATAATTGGTTTATATATTTTGTATATATATATACTACCTTACTATCATACTACCTTATTATCATACTACTATATTATCATACTATTATACTATTATACTACTATGCCATGATACTATGATACTATGATACTATTCTACTATCACACTATTATACTATCATACTATTTTACTATTATACTATCATACTATTATACTATCATACTATTATACTATCACACTAACCCCTTATCATCCCCATCAGTAATGTACAATTATGGGTCTAAAGGATCTAATCGCTATCCATCTGTAAGCGATCTAGAACAATTGTACTTGAAGAAATGTGTCTCCCTTAAGATAAGGCCACAGAGACGTTTATTAGGCCAATTAGAAGTAAGAGCGACGTAGTATATTGCATAGTGGTTGGATTACGTTAGGTTAGGTTATAGAGTATTGTATTGTATTGTATTATAGTACGGTAGAGTATATAGTATTATGTTATATTATGTAATATTATGGTGTATATTAATTTATTATATTGTATAGTATTTTATTATATTATGTTATGCTATGTTATGTTATATCGTGATAGAGAATATTGTGTTGCATTCTATTGTGCTATGTTATGCTATGGCAGAGTGTATAGTATTGTATTATGCTATATTGCACAGTACAGCATTACATAGTATTGTAAAGAGGCATTATAAATATATAATATATTACACCTGCATGTATAGTATATATAGAATATACCACATTTAATAATAGATAGCAGTAATATATATATATCGTGTAGCTTGATTGGGAAAGTAAAATTAAAATTAAAATTTTAATGAGTGGTTACTATTGGGGGATATAACAGAGCGCGGGGGAACAAGACATACAACTAAGATCCATTGACCTATCAGGTAAGCTCTTTATGGTTTATAGTAATATATTTATTGGTGTATATTTTATATTGCATTAGATTACATTAGAATATATTTTATTATATTGCATTATGCTAGCTTATATAGTATTCGATTATATTATATTATATTATGGTATATTAATTTTAATGTAAGGTATTGATTGGTAGTGATTAGTGCATATATTGATGGCATGATTGTATTAGTGTGTGCTAATTAGTAATTAGAGATAGGCGATCAAGATCTTGGTTATAAGTAGTAGTTTGAAGATCTAGTAAAATACTAATTTATTATTGTTAGGATATGTATATGTGGGTAAAAAGGAGAAAGATAGATAACATAATATAGTGTACAATATAGTATATTATAATATCATATAATATAATATAATATAATATAATTAAGTATAATAGAGTACAGTGTAATATAATATAGTATAATACTGCGTAGTATAATATAACACATCATAATACAATATAATGCAATATTAAACAATGCAATATAATACAATGCAATATAATACAATGCAATATAATACAATGCAATATAATATAATGCATTATAATACAATATAATATATTACAATATAATACAAACAATGCAATGCAATGCATACACCCATACGATACCAGCCGTATCACTCTATCTTAACCATTCATATCTTTTCTAGGTACACCTAATATGGTTTTAGCGGACTGGGAGGCTGTATGTGAAGTTATCCGCAACAATGTTTTCCTCAAATCATTGAAGGCGGATAATTGTAGTTTAGATGATCAAGTGGGTATTTATCTTTTAAACTTCAAGTATTTTTTTTCAGTAGTTATTATTTAGTGTTAGCCAGTTATTACTGATGCTTAACATAGTTTATTGTAAATTGTACAATATTGTACTATATTATATTGTATTATATGATGTCGTGTTAGATTGTGTTTTATGATGGTAAAGCATACTATATTATATTATATTATTGGATTATATTATATTATATTATATTACTTTATTCTATCCTATACTATCCTACATTATCCAGTCCTATACTAACTTATTACCTGTCCTACCTTACCTTATCCTATGCCATCCTATGCTATCCAGCAGTACACTATATACCGTCTCTTACCCTACACCATCCTACTTAGCCCTACCCTGCCTTATCCTATGCTATCTTGTCCTCCTCTACACTACCCTATCCTACCCTATCCTATCCTACCCCATACTAACCTATTACTTACCCTATAGAGTCTAAAACTACTGGGGCCAGCCCTCTGTCGCTACAATGTGATCGAGGTTCTCAATATAGCTACACGTAATATGATATCTTCCCATGGAATTGATGCTCTGAGTCCTGTTTTTTCTGCGGTATGTATGTAGGGTATATAGGGTATATAGAACATGTAGAGTATATAAAGTATA
>NAOQ01000350.1:43597-56739 GCA_002751075.1 Ichthyophonus hoferi
TAGGGTATATAGAGTATATAGAGCATGTAGAGTATATAGGGCATATAGAGTATATAGAGTATGTCAGGTATATAGGTATATTATTATTATTATTATTATTGCTATTACTTTACTATTAATATTACTATTCTGATTACTATTACTATTACTATTCCGATTACTACTACTACTACTATTACTATTACTATTGCTTTTACTTTTACTTTTACTTTTACTAGTATTACTATTATTATTATTATTATTGCTGATACTATTGCTGTTCCTATAATTCTAATATAATAATCTTTTCAGTTTATTTTTGATTTAGTTTATATATACATTGTAACCCTATCATCCCCTTGGCAGTGCCGCAATTTTCGTGAATTAAATCTCTCAGGGATAAAATTAACTAAGAAGACGGCCCAATTGATATGCACGGTTAGTTTTATATAGTAAAATATCTCATAATAGAGTAGAATAGGTCGAGTGGAGCAGGGTATCGGGTTGGGTATTGGTATCGTATTGCATTGTAATGTATTACATTGCATTGCGTTGTATTTTATTTTATTGTGTTTTATTGTGTTTTATTGCGTTGTATTGTATTGTATTGTGTTGCGTTGTATTGTATTGTATTGTATTGCGTTGTATTGTATTGTATTGTATTGTATTGTATTGTATTGCGTTTTATTGTATTGTATTGTATTGCGTTGTATTGTATTGTATTGTATTGCGTTGTATTGTATTGCGTTGTATTGTATTGTATTGTATTGTATTGTATTGTATTGTATTGCGTTGTATTGTATTGTATTGTATTGCATTGCGTTGTATTGTATTGTATTGTATTGTATTGCGTTGTATTGTATTGTATTGTATTGTATTGTACTGTGTTGTATTGTATTGTATTGCATTGTTTATTATATTGTGTTGTGTTGTGGTCTGTTTTATATATTGTAGTAGCTTGAATTATATTTTGTTAAACTATATTCTTATTGCCTTATTCCTAATATCCAGTCAATACTCTCTTTAACTATGTCTCTCAACCAAAAATTATGATTCTTTCTCATCATAACTAACCTATCAAATACATATAGGTTTGATCTGCTATAATTAATTAGGCTTTTAATTCAATAGTAACATTAGATTAATTTATAATACAATCACTGTTACTCCTTTGTGCGCCTCAATTGTTGACTTTTTTATAATATTTTTTAAAATATGTTGTAATCCTGTAATATAAACAAACAGATATACAAATATATATTTTATGACTTTTTATAATATTTTACTTGGCCATATAATAATACCTCTATTTATTCGGGTACCTTTAAAATTTTAATTTTTATCTCTGAACAGTCATTGGTTCAAGGCACCATTCAAACTTTAATTCTAAACAACTGTGGATTGAATGATCTTAAAGTACTTGGAATTATTGGTAGGTGTTTTTTAAATATATATATATAATTATATTGTTGTATTTTTATATATACAGTTATAACAACCCGTAGTTTTATGCAATTTATTATATTGGAGTCTAATATGCAGATATCTTTTGTCCATTATTGATATAACTATGTGCATTTAAATAAAAAAATTATATTTGCATTCTGATTTTTGATTTGAAAATTCATATTTATATATTAAATTTAATATAAACTGCTTTACTTCCATATTTCCACGTTATGATTTTAATTTTAATTTTAATTTTGACTTTAATTTTAATTATTACATATAATTCATTATATATATATATATACCATTATATATAATTTCTAACTATCTCATTATTATGGGTATCTTAGCTGTGGGAATTCCTAGAGCCAATAGTATTCAAACCCTTTCGCTGCAGTCCAATGGGATTGAACAGAATGTAAGCAGATTTACTATATAAACATATGTATATATGTATGTGTATGTTTATGTATGAATATAGGTATATGCACATGCATACCTATATGTATTTCTGTGCTAATGTACATACTAAATTGGTTTATAAATAGATATATTGTATATGTATCATATCAGAGTGTATTATTATATATTATGGTTTATTGCATTTTATTATACTAAACTATACTATACTATACGATACTCTACTATACTGTACACTACTATATTATACTATACTCTACTGTACTATACTATACTTTACTCTACTATATTATACTATACTCTGTTGTACTATGCTATCTTATACTATCCTATACTATCCCATTATACTAACCCTTGTATGCACACAGGGAGCTAAGCTACTATCAGCTATGTTGCAATCATCACATTGTCATATAGGGTCACTGGATCTGTGTAGTAATTCTTTACAGGTATATATATATGATTATTTGTATATATGATTGCATCTATGTATCTATATCTTTTTCTACGTAGTTTATTTTTTAATATATATCTTAAAGTAGCGACTTTAAATGAACCAATTTTAATGCAACCATCTTGTTGATGTATTACACCATTTTATTTATACAATAATTTGTTATATATATAGTATGGTCTATCAGCTTGTATATAATGCATTGTTATACCATGCTTTATGTTATAATGCTTTAAGTGATCTTTCTGTTTATAGACAGGTATATTCGATTGGTGTCATCTCATTATATTATATTATGCTATATTACACTATGTTGTATTATATTATATTATATTATATTACCCCAAATTATACTAAACTGCACTATATTTTAGCATACTATGCCTTACTTCAAAGCCATTTTATCATATTATCATACCATCCAATCATATTCTTACAGTATATTTTGATATTATAATTCTACAGGACCAGGGATGTGCCTATCTAGCGCAGGGATTGTCTCATAATATGAATTTAAAAACTCTCCTGCTATGGCGTAATCGCATTGGATCTCCGGGTCTTATTAAATTATGCAAGGCCTTGGTATGTAGAGTGTTACAATATTGGAGTGTTATATTGTTATAAAGTTAGTGTTATATTGCTATAGTATTATAGTGTTATAGTGTTAGTGTTATATTGTTATAGTATTAGTGTTATGTTGCTATAGTATTATAGTATTATAGTGTTATAGTGTTATAGTGTTATACTATTATATTAATAGTATTATGTTACTATAGTATTATATTATTATACTATTGTGCTATTATAGTATTTGTGGTATACAAAGTATATGTATATAGTAGTTGGTATCGCAACAGGAATTCTATTGTATGATCATATAAGTATTGCTCTATGCCATTATGTTCTAGTAAAGTACATTTTATTGATATATAAAATATAAAATGCAATACTATATTATGTTATATTATGATATAAGCAAAACAGGTATTGGTCAAAGATCAGCCAATCCAGCCCTTCGCTACTGGCATTTTGTTTTACTAAATTTGTAATTTTTCATATGTAATTCACATATTATTTTACACATACATAGTCATGATTGGTCAGTGTTCTTTAAGTATTGAATCTATTTTAACTTAAATAATAGACCAGTCCTAACACGTACACTGATTATTTTAATTATTTTTCTTCTCAGGAAACCAATAAGGTGCTCTCTACTTTGGATATAAGCTATAATGATTGCTGTGACCAGAGTGGGGTATGCATATATCATAGTGTATATGTATGTATGTATGTATGTATGTATATATGTATATATGTATAGATGTAGGTAGGAATGCATGCATATATGGATGTCTGTCTTCAATGTCCATATATACTTTAAGCATGTATATAAATAATAGTATACAGAACCCAACTCATTGATACTCTACAGGTAAGAGAGTTAAGGTCTCCTATAACATACATGTAGCGTTCTCTCTCTCCTTACATGTCTCTCTATCTCTATCTCGATATTTACACTATTCGTATCCCTCCAATCATATAATGGATTTTTGCTTTTAACTGCCATTGATTGTTCCATTGTGTATAATTGCTACAAACCAATGGCTGTCTTGTTTCTAAAATTACTTATTTTTAACACCAATTGTTATTTTTAATTAGTATTTGATATTTTTATCTCTGGTTTAGTTATGATTGATGTTTTTTAAAAAATATTATATATTAATTAACTCTTAATTGACACTGATAATTTTAATGAACACCAATTAATATATCTCTCCTTGATGGATCACTTACGCGATTGCTTTTTAGTTAATACTAGTCTTACTAGCTAATATTAATTAAACAGTTTTTTTAACCAATAATAATTAACTCCGAATTAGCCCTAATGAATACTGTTTAATTATTAACTAGTACCAATTAACATTAATTATTAATCATTAATTATTAATTAACACTAACTAATACATGTCTCTCCCCCAGATGGATCACCTACGAGATTGCCTCCTATCTAATTCTAGTATTCATACTTTGAACATGGTCTTTTCAGGCCTGGAAGGAGATGGTACGGTACATATAGTATAGTGCTATATATAGGATAGATAATAAGATAGTATAATAATATAGGATAGATAGTAGCAATAAATATTAATGTAATATGACGTTATAAAGTGGGTTGCCATTAGATAAATAAATGATTGACAATAAAACTAGAGCATATGATTGGACTAGACCTTTTACTAACCTATTAAACCCTATAGGACTGATTTCATTGGCTGAGGCTGTTGCTATGAACAAAAGCGTAACCAACTTAGATCTCAGACATAATCCAAGGAATGCAGCTGGGCTTATGGCATTAGAACGTGCATGTCGTGTGAATAAATCTCTAGTTATCATATTGATTGATCCAATTGAAAGTCAGGTATAATGCTATAATTTTGTTGTTTTTCAATGCTCTGTTATAATAGGTTGTTTTTAATTTTAAAATTATCTAATATGAAGATATGGCATAGTATTTTTAATTTTTTAATTTTTTATTATTATTTTATTCTACTAAATTATATACTAGATTGTATTATATAACTATATATACCATATTATATACCTATATATCCCATATTATATATGTCTATCCCTAACCTACCTACCTTCCCACCTTCCTATTTAGGATGATGATATCACTAAAGAAATGTGGCTGTCTATAGTGTCGTCTACTCAAAGGAATGCAGAGTCTATCTCTACCGATGAGGTTGTATATAATGCTACTACCCCATTCCATCATAGATTTATGGGTGACCTACCATCTACTAAGAATGTAAGTTTAAAATTAATTATATAAAGAGGTGATATGGCTGGATTGGATAAGATAGGATAAGAGAGGATAGGATATTCTAGCATATGATTTGTTATACTCTATAAGAAGTGCCAATTAGTTATAACTGGGATTATTAATGGCTTACCATATAGGGTATGTTATATATGATTACTATATATAAATTTATCTAATTATACAGTTATTTATAGAATACTCTCTAACTATTGGCTATTACAACCACAGCCAATTAATATCAAGGTTGTCAAGGACATCCTTACCTTGCTTAAACAAATGCTAGATTGCTATGAAAATTCCAATGAAAGTATAGATGAAGGAGGGTCATTACAGGTATGATTGATGGATGTCGATGAAATGATTAATTAATGTGTAAGAATCACCTATGACGTAATAGTTAAATTTTAAATTTTAATGTGTATATGTAAGTATGTATAGTTGTATGTATGTATGAAGGTATGTATCCATGTATGTATCTATGTATCCATGTTTATATTTATGTATATCTTTGACTACAATGTGTTGGATTATATGCCATTCTATTGTATTGTGTAGTATTTTATTCAATTTTATTATCTGGGGTTATAATATAACATATATATTGTATTATTGTTGTATATATATGTATTATTGCCTTATTTGACATCTATTTCAAGTGACGTATCAAGCATATTATTGGCTGTTTAAAAACGATTACCATAATTGGGCTGTGTATGTCATATATGTACCTCCGTTGTTATATATGCATTTATTGTGTAAGACCTAATTACAATTACTTTACTCTCCTTTCCCCAGATTCTATTGGATGATCTAATGAATACCCATGTGTCCATACAATTGGCATGCCAGGAGGAAACTGAAGAAGATAAATTGAGTAAGGAGCTTGATGCTATTATAGGATTGGGTGAAATATAATAGTATATTATTATTATTATTATTATTATTATGTTATGTTATTATATTTTAATAGTGCCTGTATATAGGTTAATCCAGTGTATTATACTTTAATAATGCTTGTATATAGGTTATTATAAATGATGTCATAATTGAGTAGTGCATGTTCATAGGTTAATACCTTATATTCTTACCCTACCCCATTGTGATCTTATTTCCCCACTCTCACTCATTAGTCTTGCTAAACCAATCATCATTCTCCCATTCCCATTAGGTAATATTAAATTTAAAATATATTAACCAATGGTATGGTCGTATACAGTGACACTGTTGGTGCTAAATGACGAAATCACCAAGACAATGGAGCATTATAATAAGCTGAAGGAAAGGCCAACTCCTACATTATTAGCTTAGATAAAATACTACAGCTATATAATTAGAATATGAAATGATATATATATATATATGCATACATGATACGTGGATGAACCATACTGTACTATAATATATATAATATATATATAATGATCTATATATATATATGCATGCATACAAGATACACGGATTAACCATACTGTACTATAATATGTATATGAAATGATCTATACATATATATATGTGTATAGGTTACATGGATGAATTATAAATTGCCTGATCTACCAATGAGGATATAATTAAAATTAAAACCATGATCCCATTCTTTGTATACTGTGCCTTTCGTTTTAATTTTCCTGCGGTGTTTTAATGGCTTATAATTTATCTTTATTTGCTAATGTAATGTATGCTTGTTGAAATGGTAAAATATAAGATAAACATAATATAATATACCCTGTCCTAATTTGAGCCATGACCCTGGCTATGTAGCATGTCAGGTGGCAGATAATACTTAATAGTGTAAACAAAACTGGAAGCCCCACCTCAGCCATCCAGTTGTTAATTTATGCCATTCTAAACGCATATGATGTGGTGTTGAGCTTTTCTTTCTTAGATGATTTTTTTGTCCGCTTTTATTAAATCTGTATTATTTTTTGTACTAGTACCTCTAGAACTATGATTGATCTTGGATCCATTCCTTCATAATAGCTATAGAACATGTAGCAATATATGGCAGCTCGAATGACTTGTCCACAGGCACAGAGTTTCCAATTATTTTTTGATTCCTATATAAGTGTTTTCTTGTAAGTGCTGGAAAGTATCTCAATCCAGTTTATTTGGAAGTAGTCAGTAGAAAGAAAATCTGTTTCTGTTGAATCAGAACTTAACAAGAGAGTACGTACAGTAAAATGCCAGCAAAAATACAACAATCACATACCATACCACAACATTTGACCGGATAGCAGGTGAACCGGAAATAAAATATGAGTACCCGATTCTCCAATTTGATTTATCAATGAATCAGACACAATCAGATTCAAATATCAATAATAAGGAGTCATTGTAACATAATACTCACACTCCAATACTATCCTAGAATCCCTCCCCATCGCTCTTTCTCCCTCCCTCCCTTAATACATAACATTTAAACTCTTTATGTTAGGTAATAAGACAGGTCTGCAATGGAGGACAATAAAAATTATATTAGGATATTAATATATTCAATATGATGTATGAGTATATGAGTATGCAAGTATTTAATTATTTATATTTATTTGTTACGTAAAGTTTAACTGATAAATAATAACTAATATGGTAAAACAAGAACATTTAATTAATTTTGATATTTCTTTATATAACTAAAATCATTTAATATTCTTAGCAATTATTATTACTACTGCATATGTAGTCCTCTACTGGATCTCTTAAGAGTCTCACCGGGCCATCAGCCAACAACTGGCCACCCAACTAAATGCACTTGCCTAGTGGGCCTAGTCTTCAACTTCTGCTGGTTTGTTTAATAATAAAGACATGCGTTAGCCTATCTATACTCCGCGTATGCAAAGGGATACCCTAAAACCTCTTCATAATTCAGTATTCCCTCTCCTTTAAACAGATAAAAGTTACAGGGATCCACCTGTCTACTTATTTTGCAACATAATAGCTAGTATTTATTAATTATTGGCACATACTTGTATAAGTATAATAAATACAATAAGTCCAATAGATCCAGAACCAATCATACATGGCTATGACTTAATATGGCTCATCTATTCACCAATAATAATCTGCATACATGAAATATATATTGAATGATTCAAGAATTGTTTTGAAGTGAAATGTGAAGTAATAAAGAAAGAATATGTTTAATATAAACTCATTTATAAAATATAACAATAATATATATAAATAAATAAATAAATTTTTATTAAATTTATTATTATTTTTCTTAAAATGTAATATATTGTAATGTAATATAGTGAGTATATATATACAACATTGGTATAAATGGGGTCATGTTAATATTATTAAAGCAATTGTAACCCTTTTATTTTTATTGAGCTAATACGTACCGCCAATTATTATCGATGATATTGATTGTAAATATTAAAGATAACAATAATCTATTAGCTACAAGAAATGAAAATATTCAATTAAATTCTCATTAAATTAGTCTTTTAGATGCAAGTATACTGTTGGTCAATAAAGCCGATTTATAATTTTACCTAATAGCAATCTAAGACTCAAACAAGGATAAAATATTGTAGATGATATACTACTATAGTGTGACACAATTAGTAATAGCTAACGTAATATAAGTATTATTTAATATAATATATTACAATATAACAGTGAAAAATAATATATAGTATAATATGTACTAATATATATATAGTAGGATATGTATTGTATAGTCTATTTGCATTTAAGATCATATAGGTTGTATTATGTATACTGTTGTATTTAAGTATACTACCATACAGACACTTTCATGTTATTGATGATACTTATATACACCTATATACACATACTCTCTATATCCCTATCACCCCAACTCAAAAATTATTACAACTGTCAACATAAAATTGGCATAGAAACCAATTAAAACTAATAGGAAACACCATACGTTGTCATAGCAACATGAGTAAACCTCAGGAAGGGTTGCTGTGTCCTGAATGCCCTACCCATCCCCACTTTGCTACCCAGGATGAGCTTTTAAAACACTTTTACAGTGCACATGTAACCAACAAGCCGGCTGGGTGGGTGATAGGTTTATATGTTTAAGTATGCTTTCACCTATGTTTTGGTGTCTGGAATGGTCTCCTGCCTGTGTTGCTCTTTATAGTTTTACTTTTTTGCATACGTATACCCCGTATACCTCCTGAGTATAGTTACGCATAGCCGTAAGAACTGCTACATACATATAAATACATGCATACTTTCATCCTACCATATATACAATCTATCATGGTCCACCTACCTCTCATTGTTTTTGACAAAGTTGGCTTCATTAAAATTAAACTAAAAACATTTAAAATGATAATATATGCAGTTATAGAGGATACAGTATGTATGCAGTATATTATATTACATCACATCATTTCTTGTCATATCATATCAAGTCATACTATATACTTATTTTTTCATCTATGCAATATATCCATATAGATTTTGCATTTTATGCATATGTATATATGTAGATGGATGGGTGATAATAGGAGTATAGTAGTTGCTTGTTGTACATCTTAATGTATTTAGAAATATAGCTTCCTATATGTGCATGTGTGTTTATTTACTTCATATAACACTATATACTTACATACAATATATACCTATATACCTACATACATTATATGCTATACACGTTATTATACCTATATACACTATATACCTATATACACTATATATTTATATACACTACATATCTATATGCACTATATACCTATATACACTATATACCTATATACACTATACATCCATATACACTATATACCTATATACACTATACATCCATATACACTATATATCTATATACACTATATATCTATTTACATTATACATTTATATATCTATATGCACTATATACCTATATACACTATCTATATACACTATATACTTACATAAACTATATACCTATATACACTATATACCTATATATAGTAAGGCAGAAGAGAGTAGTCTCTCAGCAATCATCACTACACTGCAAGGATTTGTGATTCAGAATAAGGATTTGGTATGTATGTCTGTAGATGTGTCTATTATATGTATATCTGTATATATTCATTTATGCTTTATGTTTTAGAACAAAGATTCAGTTTGTATGCATTATATATTGTTTTCTGTTGATTATATATATATGAGTAATCAATATGGTGCATTATATATATTATATATTTTCATATTAAATTTGTCGTTGTACATCTATAGTATATAGCCTTGAGTTCAAAAAATAAGAAATTTAGATATTATTTATATAAAAGTATATGATATCATTATAATGCATTATTATATACCACATACTACGACATACTATTGAATACTATTGTCTAATATTCTACTTTTTATTATTATTATTTATTTCTCGCTACCTTCAGTTACCGTTTCAAGAGATCGAGTCAGATGATAGTAATGTAACACAAAGACACTGGTCACTAAGCCCCAAGGTATATTATAAACCCCGGGTTTGAATTTACAATGATTATATGACCGTCATTAGGGTTTCTATCTGCTTATAATGTTATTATTATTGTTAATGGTATTATTATTACCATTCCTATTCCTATTTATATTCCTATTTATACTCCTATTCATATTCCTATTCCTACTCCTATTCCTATTTCTATTCCTATTCATATTCCTATTCCTATTCCTATTTCTATTCCTATTCATATTCCTATTCCTATTCCTATTCATATTCTTATTCCTTTTTCTTTTCCTGTTCCTATTCATATTCCCATTTCTATTCCTATTCCTATTCTTTTCCTATTCATATTCATATTCCTATTCCTATTCCTATTCCTATTCCTATTTATTTTCCTTTTTCTTTTCTTATTCCTATTCCCATTCCTATTACTAGTACTATTACAGTAAACATAACATAGAAGGCTGTATATATTGGTAGAGTATTATTTAATTGGTTCAGTGATAGTGCATATGATGCATAATTGGTCAAAATGGTTTAATAATATTAACCCATTTATTTCCCCTTTTCATTATCATCCGCCCTCTCTCTTCTCCCTCTCTCTCCTCCTTCCCTTTCTCTCTCTTACTTATAGTGTCATGTCTGTGGTGTCGTATTTGTGGGCCTAAATCGACGTCATCACTGTCGATGGTTAGTGGTTTATTTATCTATTTATCTATTGATCAGTCTGTCTATATGGTATGATATAATATATATATATATATTAGGATTATAATAGAGAACTGGAAAGATGAAGAGAAAGATATGCAATACATATAGAGATAAATACTTTCCATAGATATGCATTCCATATTAGGCTGGATACTAATGAATAGTGTTATCGATTAGACTAGATTATAATAAACTAAATTATATTATATTATGTTATATTATACTATACTATATTTTAGAATATTATGTTGTATTGGATTGGATTGTATTATATTGTAAAGATATACACATACATTTATACACACACACATATATATAACTAACGAGCCCATACATATTATTTTTCTTATCGTTATAGCTGTGGGAATGCCTTCTGCAGTCTCCATTGGGGCTGTATCATGCGTGTAGATCGTATGGCACAGCTTCGGCCTGAGGGTTACCGCGTAGTTGGCTGTAGATCATGCTTTAATCACTGGGAGGAGATGATGGGCGACACTATGAGTGGGTGATGATTGACTTGTCATAATTATCGTTGATGAGTGTATGAGTGTGGTTGGATTGCTATATTACCGTGTTAGCTAGGTTTTTCAGGTTTATTTTCTTATTAGTATACTATTTTACTATTATACTATTTTCCTACTACACTAACATTCTACTATACTAACATTCTACTATACTAACATTCTACTATACTAACATCCTATTATACTAACATTCTACTATACTAACATTCTACTATACTAACATCCTACTTCCTACTATACTACCATCCTACGATACTCTTTCTTGCTCTTCCTTAGCTGTGCAGCGTAGCTTGACCGACACATTCTTGAGTCAAAGAACTAAAAATATCAGCCTTTTAGAAGTTGAAACTGATAAATTATTTGCAAGATTAAAAAGGGTGAGAGAATGCTATATATGTATACGTATGTATGTATGTGTGTATGTATGTATGTATGTATGTATGTATGGGTATATGTTTATAATGCAATATAATGTAATATAATATAATATAATATAGTATGATCTAATGTAATCTAATCTTGTCTAATCTAATGTCATCTGTTCCTCCAGATCAGCCAATCAATAATGACTTCACAAGTCAATGGAGTATTTAGAGATAGTAAGAAAGCCAAACAGAATATAGATTTACTAGGTAAGAGGGTAATGATTATAATTTGCGATAGTAGTACTTATTATTGGTAGTCAATGGTAATTACCATCGAAGCTATCCAGTAGTTATCCTGTATCTTAAGGATTATTCTCTTTTTTACATATATTTTTTCCTTTTTAAAAGTGTGCCTTCCTTGGTAAAATACCCATATGTGCGCTTTCACATACCAGCCAATAGGAAAGGCCGTGATCTATTAATGATATGGTGATATCCAATTACAGAACAGCAAGTAGTGCCATGGCAGGATGCGTCTATAGCCTATGAATGTAAGGTAAGCTGGAATACTAATTAATTGTTTCATTAAACAATCGACCCCGGGGATATCTGCATATGACTATACGTATACCTCCCTTTCCTATCTTTCCCTTTACTTATTTACTACTATTATAGGATCACACATATAACTGATATCCTTTCTATTTCTTTCCTCTTCCCTCCCCAGGAGTGTCAAAGACCCTTACATATGTTCAGTCGAGTACATCATTGTCGCCTCTGTGGGAAGGTGCTTTGTGATTATAGCTGTAGCCAGAAAATAGCATTAGCCTACCTAAGTATATACTACTACCACTACTACTGCGTGTAGGGTATTACTATTGCTATTACTATTACTATTCCTATTACCATGTCCATTACTACTACTATTTCTATTACCATTATAGTTACTAGTACTATTATTATTATTATTATTATTATTATTGTTATTATTATTATTATTATT
>NAOQ01000351.1:2634-18265 GCA_002751075.1 Ichthyophonus hoferi
TAATACAAAGATTTTAACACTCTAGACAACACAGCTCTTTTCTCCTTTTTTCAAGTTACATTTCTCTATGACCCAAAATGCTAGTAGTGCTATTTATAATAATAATAAAGATCACCTCTTTCTTGCAAGGACATAATATTAATTATTCGCTAACTAATTTTAGGAAGTGCTTAAGATCAAGTTGCAGAGCTCTTGTTAATGCAATTTAAGGTTTTCAAAAGATTAGTTGAATACAGACGGTAGTTAAACAAATAAATGATTGCATATGAACTGAACCGGTCTAATAAAACAGAGTGCATTCTTCAATAATTCGCATGTCATTAATTGTTATGTAATAAACATAGATCTGTTCACAAATGCTTTTTGTTACTTCACCAGGTTGATTTTAGTGCTTGTCTGAATAGCTTTATACTGTGAGCAGAGATATCACATACAAGGGATGGAGATAGTTGTGTACATCCATGTAGGTTCTAAAGGCTCATGCCCAATATTGCCTATTACAAATTGTATGATTATCTATTAAGATGACAAGAGGTAGACTACTACTAAGTATTGCTAGAATAACCATTAATAAATTTCTAGCCATTCTCAAAGTCAAGAACTTCTTTGATATGATTAGTTGGTCATAAAGCACATTTTAATATTACCTAAGGCCAATATGCTGGCTCTAAACATCACAAGGATCCTAAGTAAGGTATGGGCTAACTGTTCATATTTTAAAAGATAATAACTGGTAGGTGTGGAGAGTAAAGCTGACAGAACTTCAAGGTTCAAAAAAAAAGGAAATCAAGCATACTAGAACAATGTACATATTGCTGGGTTTAGTGGTTAATCTTGCAAGATAAATATCATAATTAATAAAGTTCGAGAAATACATTAACTTGTATGATGACAATAGGGTAAGTAAGATAAAGAGCAAACAGTTTTTTGGAAATCAATTTAAGAATAGTTTACTCAAGCTAAAATGGGAATGAAAGCTAGCATAGACCCATAGCATTCAAGTCACTGTAGTCTTTCTAATTTTGATATAGGTGACAAGAGCACGACCAAATTGCTAAATGGTAACCAAGACCAAATTGCTAAATGGTAACAAGGGTATTATTATCTAATAAATAACCGCCAGGTCAACCTTTGTCATAATTTAGTTGACTTTTTAGTACAATTGAGCAGGTGGTTTTTGTGTTGTTCTTGCTACCCATGTTTTACTACACCATACCCATCACCATGCCATAGCACCTTAGACGTGTTCCTACTCTCAGCTACACTTCATAGCAATCCTTCATAGCTTCTCTTGCCTGTGCTTATATTTATATTGCACTATTTAGTGTTTTGGGGTTGTTCCATTGTTGCATTTTCTCTCTGATTCTACCAATGTAGCAGGTGTAATCACCAAGAACTTTGCAACAAAGAAACCAGGAAAGTCATCATTAATGGCAGGATCAAAACGTTGGACCAACATAGCTTCCTCCTTTGATAGTCCAGCCCCTAGCAGGCCAGGGCTTCCCAGCCGGGGGTTCTGTATAACATAAGGACAATAAGAACTAGTTGATCCATGACCTTCAAATTGACGTGCAACCTCCTTCTTTATCAACCCCCAGATCTAGGTTCATCCAATCAACATGAAGTGGGATCATGGCAACAGATGAGTGGGTATTATTAAGGAAACTATAGCTAAAAACAGCCTTTAAGTGGAATTATGCTAGATAAATGCTTATACACTAGGAAACCCCCTTTCCACTATGCAAAACTAAATCTCCTTATATGTAGGGATATAGGCATAACCAATACATACATTTGCTACATAAAAATGAAGGTACAGGAGAAAAAAAAGAAAAAGAAAAAGTCCATATGCCTAGTGTATAGGACTGAAAAAGAATAAAGATAGCCATATAGGAAAGGCAGTAAACGCACCTGGGGAATTAGCTGCAAGGAGGGATAAGTATCTAAGGCCCAACGCACCATCCCCTCATTCTCCAGAGGGCTGATAGTACACGTGGAGTACACTAAGATACCTCCAGCCTACACCAATCCATGTATCAATACTTGTACTATCACTATCTACTAATGCTAGTAGTACTGTTAAATACAAAGGACACATCTGCACCCCTACTCCTACCACCATTATTATATGTTAAACATTATTAGACACCACCACAATATTAAGAAGGTTTTTACACCTAGGTTAATATAGTCAGTATAGCTATAGGGATAGTGTGAAATAGAATCAACAAGACCACAACATATAGATAGGTGCAAGGCCCACTAAGTCCCAAGATAAGGACTTCTGGCCATGTCATTACAGATCAACATAGATACAACTAAATGGTTGGGTAGTTATATATAGATGAGATGCTAGTAGTTGTTGTACTAGAGTAGCATGTAGTAATAGTGCAATATCTATAAAGCAAGCCTCAAGGAGGCTTAGAGGAGAGTAGCATTCATACTCATACTAATTAAAAAGAAAGATAAAAATGTCTATTTAGAGAGAAGAACAAGGAGCAATCATATATATATATATATATATATATGCCCTAAATCTGTGACTCAGGCTGGTAGTACATCATTACAAAGGATTCATAACATGATTAGTTATGCATGGCTACTGATAGGATGCTGCAAGCTGAATGGACCAATCATAGCCAGCAGGACTTAACGCCTACCTAGCCAAACTCCCGACCAAGCATATTAAAAAATTGCAAATACTTAGGAAGGTTGAGTTGAAACAATATTATAAGACCACACAGAGAATTGATATTAATCACCATCTGGCATAATATCTAAAATGCATGATACATGGTTTCACACACATTCTCCAGATATTCATTGATAGCCAATCTAGCTTTTGATTGCATTCAACCCAATCAAGTCTATCACTAATATCCTTCTCCACGTAAGCCAATCTATCAGTCATGGAGGAAGCAGTTTCTACATCTAGATAGCAAATCAAGACCATTTGCACGAAGCCCTACTAATTGGGCTGATAACATCATCATATTCCTGAAAGATAGACAGCATCAAGTTAGTGTACATGAAAGATAAAAGGACATTATAGCTCCTTACTTTGACTAAGCACATGGCTTGGTGGAAGAACAGCCGCTGGTAGCCAGGGTATCCATTCAAATTGTGTAGGGTCAGATCTGCAGCCATGCGTGGACGCAGACCTAAGGTAGATATTAGGCACTATGCTCCAAAGTACTCACATACACTCCCACAGGCCGTGTCCCATTCTCCATGCTAGTTAGATGGTCCATCCCTATATGCCCAATGAAAGACAATCATGTAATATCCACTAACAACTAAAGTGTATAATGAAGACAAGAGGGCACGAGCCTGACCTAAGGCACTGCAGGGTCCATCCAGCAATACCTTGTCAAAGCTCTGAGGTGGCAACATAAATGGCCCACTCCCCTACCACCCCAATGGTATAAGCAGGATGACCATAATGCTGTTAAGACTTCAATCCTATAGCCCAGACAAAAGTCTAATGAGGTGTACATCACATCCAATACTAACCATTTGCTTCTGATTGGCAAGGTGTAGACGAAGATCTAGGGGCCACCCAATAATTAGTGCCTAAAAATATGCAATCATATCTCTAACCATCCTTCACCCACCATCATAAGCCATGGGACTAAACTGTGGGTCCACTAGATGGGTGGAGTCCCCAGCATAGGCCATTACAGACTGCAGGCCATGTCTGCTGGCTTTAGCTTGCACCTTGGCTGCCTTGGCCTCATTGCGGTCTACTGCAACCACCACACCCTGCCCTAGATGTTAGTAACACACATGGAGGGTCCTTCCTCTCTGTAGGGCCTGGCTATACCTGATCTTTCATAAGTGCAGCCAGATGCACAGTTTTTCCTGCCAAATACAACCCACTGTCAGACCACATGCCCTATCTCCTCTCACAGGACCCTGGGTCATACCCCTACTACACACCTCCTGGAGATGAACACATATCCACTACTGCCTCCCCTGGGAGTGGCTTTAGAACGTGGGCCGCCACAGTTGATGGTATTGTCTGTGGGGCCCCTCACCTGTCAGTGGCATCTCCTCTACACTTCATGTATGGCCAGGTAACTACACAAACCTGAAGGTCCAGCCCAGGCATTGTGCCCAAGTCTACCAGGGAGGGCAGGGAGTAGATAGGGGCAGTTACAGTCTGCAGGGTAGCCAGGACACTGTGAGTCCTAAGGCAGGGTAGTAACACAGGAACATAAAAATATCAAAATATATGACAGGTTTGATGGCTAGAGATCTATGCATGGATCAACAATCCCACTATATCATGTAGGTGTAAAGTGTTACACTCACCAAGCATATTAATGCTTATTTTTCAATAAGTCCTATCTAAGACTATATAATATCTCTCCCTCGCCCTACTCTAATGGCCCACTTACCACAGCGATACCCTGTTGAGATTGGACTTTGAACAGACTGTCTATCTCCTGCAGGCCCATGGGTTACTATCAGGTGGGGTTGACAGCTTTAAACTAGTAGGAGATAGTGGGAATGGCCCCCATTCTAGAGATAGAGGCACGCCTAGTAGGTTCTTATCACCATCATTCCACTGCTACAACCTATGCCATATATAACTGCTAGACCAACACTACAAAATAACCCACACCAACACATGCATAATTACCACACTCCTCCTACAGAATATATATACGCAGACAGTACCCAGACTCACTTACAATTTCTGCCTGACCATTGCCAACCAGTACCAAGCCTAATGGTATAAATCCCTTCTTCTGACCTTTCTTACACTTTCCATGGACGTCAACCATTACTGACACCATATCACCCCCACGAACTGTATCAGACCTGTTAGCAACCTTAGTCTGCCAACTCTCTGGTAACAGAATTATGCAGTGCAACATAGCAGTATATACAACTTACTATTAGGAGTAGCTGCCTTAATACCTGGCTGTTGGCACAAAGGGTAGGCCAAAGTATGGGGGATAATGGGGAGAGGAAGGGGTAAGTTAGTGGTGGGCAATAGTCAATAGTATAATCAGTAATGGTATAATATAGTATGACGGGCAAGGTGGGGTGGCCATACAGAGTGTATTAACCATGGATGTTGTTAGGACCTCAGGGAGGGTGGGGGAAGAGGGTGACATAAGATAGAGTCAAAATGTGTACAGCGAGTGAGAAGGAAAGAGAATGAAGAGGTTATGACCTAGATACAGAGATTGCAATGTATGCTATATTGCTATTTCAGACCTGAAACAAGGGCAGAAGGGAAAAGAACAACTGAATAAGGAGAGCCAATGAGAGCAAGCCAATAAAAATGTAATCTGTTTAAAGGTATGGCAGGTAGGAGGCATTAGGGTTAGTTCCTGGCCAATTGGACAAGACCCTCTTTAAGATAGCTAATAGGCTACTAAGAGGATAGAAAGACAGAGCCTAGGAAGGAGGGAAATGGCTAGCTTACTGCATAGACGTTAGCCCCTCTTAGGATTGCAGTGCCACATCGTACATCGACCACGACCTCTGAAGGGATAGGTACTGTGTTGATATACAGGCAACCTTCCTTCCCTTCTTCCCTCCATTAGAGGGAGGAGTTGGTAAATATTATATTTATAAGGCCCACAAATGATTGGATATAGCCCATCCCTATGACCAGGTAAACCAATAACGATCAACTATAAGTACGTACTATATGGCAGTGAGGATATAAGCTGTACGATGGGTGCCCAAGCATGAAATGGGGACATGGAGGTAACCATCTATAGGTATATATGACCATAACGGGCCTCCCCATAGCCCATACCCATTATAGCTAACGACAAACAGTGACCAGTGACCAGTGCCTACTATATATATACACTATGGGTCCAGGATGACAAGCTCGTCTCACTCCTACATACTGCGAGGCAATAGTTGTTGAGGCCTAGGCTCTCCTCTAGACAGCACCAGCACATCGTCAAGCAGTGGGTGCAAGGTAGGACTCTCTTTCATGCTCTCCTGTGTGCAACCCCCTCCCAACTCTCCCATGGCCTGCCTGATTTTCTCCAGGGCTGCAGAGGCATCTAGAATGTTAGACAGAAAGCGCACCGAGGTCACCAAGGGGGGACGGGCTAGAGCTGATAGGATGTCGTCAAAGTGTTGGCTGCCAATGTGACTGGCCTCGGAGGAGTTGCCTGAGAGGATACAAGGGCCCCATGCTGTCAAACCATCTGATCCTTGCTACAAGCAATAAAGTGAGCTTCACACACTAGCCGCACACCTGCACTATCCCAATCATAGCAAGGAAGTAAACAGGCGTTGACTAGGGAAGAAGGTGGGCCATACTTTGGGGATTGGCTTCAGCTGCATGTTTCTTATAGGCTTCTTGCAGCTGTTGATGTACCTCGGGGCAGAGTTGAAGTTGTCTCCCATCTACGTCCATATTGCCACCTGTTGCCCAGCATAACACACTCCAAGTCAGGGAGAGAGAGGGGAAAGGTCCCAGTGTTGAATGAAAAAGAATTGCATATTGTTATCCCTTATGGTTAGGCCTTAGGGTGCTAGAAAGAGAGGAAATACCTTGAGAAAAGGGAGAGGCTAGTTAGTTAGTGTATAAAGAGATTATTACAATTATTATACAATTATTATAATGGGTTAGTACGACAGAGTAGGCTAGGGTTATAGGGAGGGTGGGACGGTGGGGAAATATATTATATTATAATTATATTATTATGCTATAATATATACTATACATACTATAATATAATATGCTATACTATATACTGGACTATATTACAATATACTATACTATATTACAATATATTATTATTGTATATAACAGATTTTTCTTTTATGTATTTGTTGACTCAAGATTAAACAATAAATCAGAGTCATATTTTGCAATGACTTTTCTAGACGTTAATGCACTCTTCGTAGGTGTGCTGCTAGGCAGCTTGTTGCTATGGCTATTATCTGACATTCTTAATATTCCATTTTTGGACACTGCCAAAAGAGAAAACATAGCGAAGAGGTTTAAAAATAAGCATGTGTGGTATGTATGGATATAAGCTGAAGGTATATGTATACTCTCTCCTCCCACATATGATGGAAGTTATGTTATCAGGCACCGTGTTCCGCCTCCCTTCTCAACGCCTACACATAGATTTTCTTATTACTCCTCTCCCTCTCCCCTACACTCCTTTTCCCTCTCTCCTACACTCCCTTTCCCTCTCTCGTACATCATATGGCCCCCACCTGTACCTTATAGCCTTGTATACTCTACACAGCTTTAGTGTTTTTTGATGATACAGACCCCTCTCTATATCTTTCCTTTTCTTTCTTTCTCTGCCTATGTAGATATCTATACCACCAACAGCTCCCTCCTTATACGCTACGAGGTATCTCACCTTTTCCTTTCCTGTATGCTTATCTATGATTTGATTTCATCCACACCCTCTTAGGATTACAGGGGCCTCAGACGGTCTAGGGGCGGCAATGGCCTTAACTTTAGCTGAGAACTGCCCTGATGTTCGTATTACCCTCACTGCACGGAGCCTACCTAATCTGGAAATGGTATATATAAGCCAATCACAGGGCAGGGAGGGTCACGGTGGGGGCTGTGGTGGGTATCATTACCACAAGTAGGCATTTTTATGGTCAGAAGGAGGAGGGGTGGGGCGGCATATATCTACATATGGTAGTCGATTGCAGGAGGGTGTGGGAGGACAGGAGAAATGGCGGGATACACGCACAGAGCATACCATAATAGGAAATATCACGCGAAGGTCAAAGCAACATGATGGAAGTTGATGTATATGGGATAAATATTAATAGAACCCAGTCATTGGCTAGGTATTGATAGTTATCATCTATATAGGCCCTATCATTGGGTGCGTGTTTATGACTATTACCTCTCTAGGCACCACGCTTAGCTGTATGTTAATTACCATTACCTGTCTAGGTCTTATCATTGGATATGCGCTAATTGCCTACCTAGACTCGATTTAGCTACCCTCTTTAGATACAGTATTTGTGTAACAATCCATTTCTTTCCAAATCCATATTCAAGAATTTATTTTTCTATATATATATGTCACCCTTTCTATGTCAGTATATGCAAACAAACCTTTCAATGCATATATAGATATGCATGTTTCATTATTCATTATAATATCTTCCCCTTTCCTTCTTTTCCTGTGGTTGCCTTCCCTTTCATATTCATTACACCCTTCTGTCTTTCTCCCAATAGAAATCCGTACACATCCCAGCCATATGATATGATAATGTATTATTATTGGCTCCCTCGCTCCCTGTCCTAATAAGGCCTTATGTTGCACCTATTGTGACTATCTTTAATTATTGGAACTATTTCAATCCTTTTCTTTTTATAAACGACTTCTTTGACTGCTAAGCTAAATATTGGACCTTATGTAGGCCCAAAGGCTGATCCTATTTTATGCTTATGCCGTATAGGTGGAGGAGAAGATACTAGCACTGAGCTCACAGGCTCAGATTGTACCCATTGATATTCAGGTAAGTAGACCATAATAACCTATAGACTGTAGTAACTTATAGACTATAATAACTATTATAGGCTATGGACTATAATAACCTATAGACTGTAGTAACTTATATACAATATTAACCTATAGACTATAATAACCTATAGACTATAATAATTATAATAACCTATAGACTAATAACTATAATACCCTATGAACTATAATAATCTATAGACTGTGATAACCAATGGACTATATTAACCCATAGACTATAATAACCTGTACACTATAATAACATATAGACTATAATAACCTGTACACTATAATAACCTATAGATTATAATAACCTATAGACTGGAATAACCTATGGATTATAACCTATGGATTATAACCTATGGACTATAGTAACCAATCATTTATTCTTGCCTGTCTATAACTGATTGGCTCTCTGCTGACCGCTTATAAATGGGTTGATTCTTCTTGTCTCCCTATCATGCAACCATGCTATATCTAAACATAACCACAAGTAAATTCTGCCCTTAATACCCCACCATCTACTGCCACCCTTCCGTATCTCTCTAAGGATTATACCCCATCAATAGGATATATATACATGAGACACACAAATGCATCTCCCTAAACCAATCACCTGGTTAAGCCTCTGCGGATGTGTTTTTGTTTATGTGTATTCATATATAGATTATGTTGCTCCTACATACTGTTTGTTCAATTACTACTTTATCACACGCACAGTAATCCAATTATCTAAACACGGTTCTACATCTAAGGGACAAGACCCATAAACATGACGCATGACTCTCATATGGATATATAACCTACATATAGGCTCGCAATATACCCATCGAGTAATCCTAGGTAGCACATCACAACCTATCTACTATATATATTAATCCATCCAGCCCCATCCTAAAAGTCAAGGGTCTCTAGTTATTTTTTGCATTTCAATAATTGTTGGCTAGATGCACACCTTCATTTCCCATATTTTATTTGCCAGCCTTATCTGAGTTTTCAAACCGGATTGAGCCAAGAATGTAAGGTCACATAACATTGCAGTGGATAATTTATTATTTAACGCTACTAGCTGCACCAATAAACATCCGTATATATGTCACTCTCAGTGGGCAGCCACTCGCCCAGCAGGACCCTGGCTAGATGGGTGCATGGCTGCAACCTGTGACACTATCACCTCACTCTAATTGGTTTATAGTTCTTTTCTTTGTGGCTTATTAGTTTTTTCCCAAGCCATTAGCCCGTATTAGACCAATGAGAACTACCCCTCTAGACCTGGGATAGCAGCTAATATGACAGGATAGGGAAGTGTAAGATGTAGATATCCGCCATATAGAGCCACGGCCATGTTGATTGCTATAACAACCGACAACCATGCCTTATTGGGTACCTATCATTGCACGCACTGGCCACACTTCGATATCTTGAACCTTAGTAGGTTTTT
This sequence comes from Ichthyophonus hoferi, assembly GCA_002751075.1. NCBI lineage: Eukaryota > Ichthyosporea > Ichthyophonida > Ichthyophonidae > Ichthyophonus > Ichthyophonus hoferi. Next base: position 12,565 of record NAOQ01000351.1, read on the forward strand.
GTTACCCACAGCAACCTTACAAATGTTCACCAATCACAAGATATACATATACAGTAAGCTATAGAAAGAGAGCATTAGTCATAAAAAGGCACTGGTAATTGACAATATTGCAATAGTAGCATATGATTGGTGATATATGAACTGCATACTATCCAATGAAAACATTCCTAGGCTAATTTGCCGAATGACCCCTGTGTCATGTTCAGGGCATCTTTTAAGCATTGGATCACATAGGGTGGGATAGTCCAATCGGAATCGAAATTGACATCTGGTCTTAATCTTTCTTACGTACATTTGATATACAGGACTGGCAGGCTGTAAATCGAGGGATACGATTGGTAGAGTGCTCTTTATTCGGGCATGTGGACGTTCTAATTGGTAGGGCATTGTGTGAATCATGTAGAACACAATTGAAATAGTGATGAGATAGGAAGAAGACAATGAAAAGGAGGGAGGGAAGGGACTGTGTGAGTGTGGGAAGATGTATGTAGATATAGACATAGATACATAATATAGTTCTTCCTCTCTCAAGCTGCCTATAAATATCTATTTGTCTACACATTTTTATTCCCTCTAGAGGGATAAAATGCAGTATGTTTATTTTTATTAAATAGTCAGTAGTATACAAGAAGCTAACTCACTTCCTCATACTATGCTAATGTCTACAACATATACGCAAACCACCAGACATACGAACAGATGCACATATACATGCATAAACATGGTTACAACTACACAACCAGCACATACATGGATATCATTCTACCTCTTCGGGCTTCTTCCACACTCACAGCCAATGCAGGTATCAATCATTCAGGCAGGCCGTTTGCCCAGCTGGATGGTGATGTGATCTGCAAAGTAGTGCAAACCAATCTGCTTGGTGCAATTTATTGCGTACAGGCTGTGATTGGGGGAATGATTAAGAGGAATGCAGGCCAGGTAAGTGGAGCTGTGTTGATCACATGATATGGTCATGGGCCTGAGCACTGCCCCTTCCTAGACGATGTGCAGACAACTATAGATATATGGGTATAGATTTGACATAGGTACGATATATATATACTAAGATACCTTGAGTGTCAGGCACATTAATGATTGATGCAATTATGATAGGTGGGTCATTATTGGTGGAACATGTGATGAAGGTAGGGTAGAGATGGAAGAATGGATGCATAATTGGCAGCGCTCATGGAGATAATATATTCCTGGTTATGAACCTTTATGTATATTACTATATCCATATATGGGTCTGTTTCATTTTATTTTCTGGGGCAGGGATTGTGATTGGTGGAGTGACTGCGAGGAATGTGGAATGGGTCTATACACTGTAGTATATAATCAATGTGATCTCTATCTAATAACTAAGCTTGATATACTATGGGTTAATAGGGATGTGAAGCCTGCAGTAGTGCTTTGCCCTACATACATTTTCTTATGGTAATTATTTTATATCAATATGATTTAATGGATCAATCCTGCGGTTCCATTATGATTAAGTGTATCAAAAGGTGGGTGAAATATGTCATCCTATTAATTAAATTATCTAATGTCTTTTCAGATTGTAGCTATCTCCAGCCAAGCAGCCAATCGTGGGGTACCTGGGGCCAGTGTATATGGAGCCAGTAAGGCTGGATTAAGTAATTTTATAGAAAGTGTCCGCGTGGAGTTGGTAACGCAAGCACCTGGAATTACAGTTACTGCTGTATGTATAGGGTATACATGGTGGGGCCTTCTTGCTATTTGCATATGTTCATATCCTTATCTTGTCATATATACACATGCTATTCTGTTTATCTTACATTCTTATTCAGACCCCATTCTGCCCACCATATATTCTCGTTGTCCTCCTCATCCCACCCCCATCCCCTTCCTCCTTCCTCCTCCATCCATTTACATACTCCCTCTCCTCCTTCTACAGGTTCACCCCGGGTTTATTGACACATCAGCTATCCGCCATACTGTCCATCCGAAGCCTCTCATGCTAAGTACAACTAGGGCTGCCCTTATAACCCTCAATGCCATAGCCAACCAAGATGCTTATATAGGTTATCCCCGCCTTATGGAGCATGTGGTTCTGGGTATTGCTAGGTTACTGCCCTCTGCTTTATATGCATGGATAGTTGGGAACGCTGCTCCAGCCCACTAGGTAGCCAGGGGAATTGGCTAGATCACTATCTAAGGACAGATATATGTACAAGCCACTATCATCATATATACACCTACCTCTTTAAAAGTCTACATTTCTCTTTTTTTAATTGGCTATTTCCACTTTTGCTCTTTTTTCTCAACATATGTTTGTCTGATTCTTTATCTTGCATTATTGTTGTGTTTTTTTCTTTTCATATACATGTTTTGCTTAAATATAGAGGCAAACTATGCGAAATGTCACCAGAGTTGGGTCTCTCATGGTGACAAGGCCTTCTTGATGAATGATATAGAGAGAAAATACCTTATGTTATATGTTCAATCTTAAATACCAGGGAGAAAATAGTTGTAAGATCAATTGTTTTCAAACCCTGTTTATTTACTGATTCGTTTAAAGGATTTCCTCAGAGAAGAGTAAAATAGCTCCTTATAGAAAAGATGACCTCGGTCGGCTGTGTTTTAATCCAATTATCTCTACTATGGTAGGCCTGGCGCACAGGCTGTGACGTCAACACGAGCTGTTTATAGGGATCAGTGTCTATTAAAAATTTAAATTGTGATATTGATTGGATCTCTAAGTATAATATAGTGTAATAAGATGTGATATGTTTTGATGATTTTAGACAATAGTGCACCCATCTACCTCCACTGCACAGTGAGTGATATAATTGGACGTCATTGCCAATAACATGACCCATTGGTTGTTTCACCAGCGATTCAATCCAAGGAAATCATAACAAAATTTTGACGCTAAGAGAATGGAGAGCCTTTCAAAGAGCCAAAAAGGAATCAAGATGTAATTGTACTAAATTGTTAGTGCAAGCTATAATAGTTGGAGAATGTATTTATATATATTATGTTGTCTTACTCTTTTGTATAGATTATCATTGTTTTATTCAAATGTGTGGCTCTACGTTGAGTGTGTTAATACACAATACTTCTGGCCCTCTCTCAGTGATGTGTGTCATATTCTGCAATTTTGATGCTTTATTCCATTGAATAATTAGGAAACATAAATCTATCTTTGTTTGCAAAGGAAATTCCTTTGCTGTCAGCCTATGACGAGTTGTGGGGTACCACAAGTACTGAACTGGGCCATCGATATTTGACAGGGCATGCTTCTAGGCTATCTGAGTTTGATATTACTTATATGTAGAGATGTAAAGCTTCTCTTTGATTTCCATGCTGTTTGTCTATAGTTGTGACAGAATTGCTAGACCCGGGCTGGCCACTCTTGACATGCATTTTAAATAAATTTTTGAGTCTTTATACTGTTATAACTAAACTATGTACTTTTAGACCTTTGTTAAAATCGCATACAACTGAAAGTAGGTTCATTCTAAGTCTACATATCTCAGTTATATAGTTGAGAGCTCTTGGTGAGACGTTTGTTAGCTAAGAGTCTAAACTGCTGAACTTTGCATACTACTACTCAATAAAAACTCACAGATATTTGTGGAACATATTAATATTACAATCAGACATTAGTACTTTGCCTGCCGCACCTTGTAAATGAGCAAGATAAATAACAACACAACTTAAAATCACAATAATTTAACAATAAGATTATATATAACTGCTATTATTAATTAATTCTAATGAGTTGTATTACGGTCTTAGTTACTGTGGTCACCACCATGCTCCAATGCCTCTTAACATTTAGACGTTCATTAGGAATGATAATAAACATTTGATTATAAGTACTTCAAACATTGATGATCATTATTTTAGATTTAGCTGGTGGCCTACTCCAGCTATTTTAATCATCTGCTGATGTACCCTAGCACTAACTCCAACGTAGTCATAGAGTGTACAGATCAATTATTTGGAGTAAGATAACTGTTAATAATCACTCGAATTGGTGTTTAATTGCAATGTTCTACCAGGAAAAGAGTTAGAAATGTGCAAATATAGACTATACGTCCTCTAAGAGTTAGATTCATAATTATAATATTATGCAATAAAGTTCCAGCTCTCTGATGATAAAAAAATGGTAATTCATTGTGTACTTTTGATTCATGAAGATGGATAACTGAAAGGCACTGACCTTGAGCTCTAACTTTGTAATAAGCGCTGGTATTGTAATTGTGTTAGTGAAAGATGTAGATTTCATAATATCTTATGGTGATATGAACGAAATATTTTACATATATTCTTTGAAATACTGAACTAGAGATTATTGGGAAAGTATAATAAAAGCATTCAGGCACCAATTTTCTTATCTTACAAATAGTCGCATTATATGTGAATGACGTAATGGTAATTGTATTGACTACTCCACATATACAGAAGTGATACATTACTGGCATATGTAATATAGCTCTATTGTATTTTTTAAGATCCAAGTTCTGCATATATATATATAATCTTTAATCTTTTTTTAACCTTAAATAAATTTAATAATACGAAAATAGGGATGCTTGTACACAAATGATTATTTGTTAGTTAACACTGAGTAATAATGATTTCCTAGCCTAATAATGATAGACATTATAGCCTTTTTCTTAATATTATAATTAAAGACTTGTAGCATTGCTAAACAATGAGGAAATTAAATAAGTACATATGGAAATTTACATAATATAGAAAGAAACTTATGTAAGGACTAGCTTAGTGTTGCAAGAAAAGTTTAAATAATTTAAGATTTCTACACCCATGACACAGAAACTATAACTAATACATTGCCGCATGAAAAGATAGCCCTACACTTATGCCACATGCTTTAAAGTCATTGCATTTATTTTAGCATAGCGTGTATAATAGTCAGACTAGTAGTTTGTTAACAAATAGATTAGATTTTCTGGATAGTTATGCCAGGATTCATCAGTAGAAAAATATAAAGTTTTCTGATCAGATGCAACAAGGTAAACCTGATCTCACAGATATGAGTCAAGATGTACTTGATAGATCTATATGTAGAGACTGGAATTACGCTAAAAAACAAAATAAATACATATTCAGAACTATTTTTACAAGGTCTATTATGTGCAACATGATATATTTCATTTAATTTGCTACTTGCCTGTAAATTGTAAACAATCTTATAATTTGACATTTCAAGCATATCCTCTTTTTTAACTATCCATATAACATATTTAACCGCCAAATAAAACCATACAACCCTACTAAGCAGTAAATTTCACTTCACAACTAGATGCAATTTAGAATTATAATCAGTAGCATCAGGAGTAGTGCCAATATATACATGTTGTCCAATAATCTCTTATAATCAACTAGGCACTGGCATGTGAATGAAGCACAGCAAGACTTGACAGCCATCTTGTATTGGTTTGCAATTTTAATAAAGTGGTAAAAGATAAGAACAAAGAATTGAGACCAACAAGTATTGTCTTGCTCATATTAATACAGGGACCTAGGCGCAACACATAGACATGGTTATAATTCACAGAAATAATTTTTACTATCTAGCTGGCATTAAAAAATCTGGCACCTGAACTATTATCATATACCCTTCCTGCCTAGCAGCATCCTATTTATTAATTTAAAACCATATTTTACACTAAAGGGTTATGTCAACTGCATATCCTCCCACTGA
>NAOQ01000351.1:18841-76971 GCA_002751075.1 Ichthyophonus hoferi
TCTAGCTGGCATTAAAAATCTGGCACCTGAACTATTATCATATACCCTTCCTGCCTAGCAGCATCCTATTTATTAATTTAAAACCATATTTTACACTAAAGGGTTATGTCAACTGCATATCCTCCCATAAAACATTCGCTCATTCAAGATTACATGATACTTTATATTCATTGTAGAGAAGAACAATCTCTCAACATGTAGATAGGGGTTTATTTTTACTTATTGCCTTTTCCTTCCTAAGGGCCCAACCAATCATGATTAGGTATTGACATCTTGACTCATTAACAACCCCAGGCAACCAACTTTAGACTAGACTGAAAGCATCATAGCCAGTAAAGGCTTACTTACTATTAGAATAAAAGAAATGTTACAAACTGCAGAGAATGTAAGTTTCTAGGGTCTAAGGACATGGCTTCATAGATATATATATTATTAGATTGGCGTAACTATAGGATAATGATTAAAGAAGTTGTTAGATTAAAACGACAGCATAGTATATTGCTTAGAACCAATAAAAAGATTCAGATGTCTTGCATATGATAGTTCATAACCAGAGAGACAGTTCACAAACTTACATATGTGGGGTCATTGTCCCGAAGATATTGCATAATAGCCTTCATACCCTCAGTTATTACAGGATTGGGTGGGATGATAAGCTGGTTGCTTTTAAGATCAAGTATCTGTATAGGCCAGCCCCCCCATTAATACACAGAGGCATCTTTTCCTTTAATGTGCAGAAAACAGTTCAGCCTATTGGTCTGTGTGGAAGTCTACATGGGGCCAGCTAGCTAAGTTTGGTTTTATAATTCAGTTATCATGCCTATATATAGTCTAATAGTATAATCCCTACTATGCCTATATATTGCCTAATATTGTACTAAATATTGCTATGCTCTACCAACAGACCAAAAGTTCTTACCGTCAGCTTTTCCAAGTGGTGCAGACTCAGTGGCAGTTCAGTCATTTTATTATTGCTAAGATCCATTTTTGTAATTTTGGTACAACTGCCTGTAACATTTATGTGTTATTTTATGATTTAAAATACAAAAAAGTGGAAAACATTAAACATGTAAATATTCTTTAGCCTAATTTATGGCAACTACCCTGACTGGTATTTCTATTTTACATAAAAGCCAGCTACAAAGACAAACCAGGCAAGTATCATTGGGCAACAAGTTAGTCAACTAGCAATTATTTATTATTAGAAGGGCCAGGTAAATAGAGCATACAAGGTACACAGGTAAAGGACTGTGCATTGAATTCTACCTATACTAAAGGACCCTCTACAGCAAGTGTCACACCTTTGCCTTATTGTCTCCATTTGCCTTTGCATGCATAAAACACTCGGAATTGTAATTTCTGTAACACATGACAGTCTCCTTTGGACTATTATCACAGATCCACAGGATAGGCTATAGAGGCCACATTAGAGCATGATATAGTGGCAGATACCTATTGTACCAGACTTGGGAGTAAAAGATGATAGAATGGACGAGTAATTATATAGAGTTTACATTGAACTTAAAAAAATAAGGAAGGCAAGATATTGGCAGATATTAAAATATTCAGTAAAATCAAGGGAAAGTATACACTAAAAAAGAGAAAGCTTTGAAATAGCTAAAGGAAAACATCAAGTTATTAGGGGAGAGGGGGAGAGAAGGGTCTTTTGGAAAAGCCAGCATAGTCCCATAACATCACATACAAATTTCAGGGTTCAGTCTGGTAAGCTCATTGTTACGAACATCCAGCCAGTCTAGGTTTACTAGTTGGCCAATACTATTTGGAAGACACTCCAGAGAGTTGTTGGAGATCACCAGCTTGGTCAGACTAAAGCCACCAAAGCCATGTAAGCACCATGCTCAGTACGTGTTTTAGAGTGTGACAGACATAGGGTATATGTCATGGTATACTTTGAACTACATTTAATGTGAAAGCAAGGAGAGCGTATAGCATGATATTGTCAAGCAGGCTATGTATAGTCAGCAATCCATGACCAAAGGAGGCCCTCACCTGGTCAGAGCACCAATTCCTTCATCCAGTACTAGAATGCCGTTATTGTTCAGATGAAGTTCCCTTAATTCCTTCAGGGTCCATAGTTCGTCTGGTAGCACTGACATCTTGTTGTAGCTATTTATCCAATGAGGTTAACCCTAATATCCCGTTATAACTGCTTATTCAATCCACTTGCTACATATAATTCTACTACCATCTCCTCACTTTTTCTATTCTAATCTAATCCAGAAAGGATCTATAAAGCATGATTTATCCCCACCTACAAAAGAGAACATTAAGAAGAAAGAGTAACAGTGCAGACCTTCTGGGATAGAGGGCTTTCCTAATAGGACTTAGGTACTTCAACCATCTACACTTAACTGATTCTAGCCAACTACTTAAAAGCATGAAACACTCAATTAAAAACCAGCCTATTTAAATCAAAAGGATGATCCAGTATCAAATGCCCTGTCTTATATAATGATCTATGACCTGCTGCATGCCCCACGTAACCTTGGCCCAATTGAGAATTGACTTACCCCAGCATTAGTACAACTAATAATTGCAGCTGGCCCAAGGAAGCCCCAGGAAAGGAGTGGTACGACAAGTAATTCTTGGAGACATCCAGGTACTGTAGGCCAGCCAGCTCTGATATCTCTTTCTGGGAAATAAAACAGAACAACATAATTAATTAAGGTCTACTGTAGCCCCATCCCACCCTCATCACCCAGGTCCTACCGGAAGGGTAGAGAGGGTCCCTTGTGATACCTCCAGTCGTTTTAGGTTTTTTAGGGTGCCAATTTGTTCTGTTGGATCCGGTTAGTACCCAATAGAATACCTGCCCCTCGGCAGACAAATATTTTAAGCCCCAATCACCTACCCCCTAACTCTATGCAGTTCGGATTGCTTTTGAAATCCAGGCGTTCTAATTTTGACCAATAACTGATGTCCTCTGGAAGTTGATCAATCTTAGTATTACGTAGATTAATGTGCTGCAGCCCAATAATAGCCTGTGAGCAAGATTGATCACATGATCATAATATTACAAGTAACAGGAATGACCCCTACACTCTCTTAGTATACTCTCTTAGTATCTCACTGGATATTTGTGGTAGGCATGGAACAATATGAGCTTTAGTTATTGGATATTTTGGCCCATACTCTACTCCAACAACACTTAATAATAATAACTTTTTTGGCGATCTCTCACATGCCTTTTGACTCTAACCAGAGCTCACCTTTATTGATTGCCACTTGCAGATTGTAGTTGGAAGCTCTATCAATGCATTGTCCTCTATAAAGAGCGTTTCCAATTTTTCCCAATTGCCCACTGCCCACCCAAAAGTTAATAAAATCCTATTTAAGATGGATTCCTTTGCCCCTCCCAGGCAAGAATATAAGATTTAGTCTATGTACTGTTAGTGGCTATCTGCCTCAGGCAAGTATTACAAAGCAAAAAGGTCATTGCATAGTATATTATATTATATTGCTAGCCAATGATGTTCCACTGCGGGGCTGCCCTAGTCTATCAAACCCCCTGGCATTGCTTACTATGGGAGACAGTAATAGATATAATAGATATGATAGATATAATACATGACAAAGAGGCAGTTTAATTGATAAAACTCCTCAGTGTTGCAGCATTTTAAAATGCAATACTAGCTAATCAGAATGTATTACAAACCTTCAAGGGGGAGCTCCTGCAATCGGTTGCCTGATAGGTCAATAAACTCCAAGTTTATTAACTGGCCAATCTCTGATGGTAGTCGAGCGATTTGATTCTCATGGAGATCCATATGCTACACCCAGGTCAAAGAGAATCAACACCAAGTTACCATATAGACCCCGCCTAGGCCACACGGAACTACTTTATACTCAGTATGATACAATGATACCATCACAATATACTCTATAGAGCCTATACGCAGTAGAATAAAACAATACGGTACCTATCACACTAGATTATATTAAGACGATTAGGTTACCAAGCATAAATATCCAATCACAGGTAGACAAGAGAGAGGTATGTCTATAACCATGTGTACGGCCATTTTTATATCTAGATAGCCCTGTAAATACATCTATCTATTCAGATATGTATATTTTTGTGCTGTTATTTCTATTATACAAATATCCCTATGTACGTGCATGTGACATGACGGCATATCTATGGACAGATATGTGGTTGCCCATATGTACCAAGGAGATTATGAATAAACAATTACTTTATTAAATACTCCTATAAGTGTAAAAGATTACACTAACATACATGATTAAATTGTTTCTCTAATCATTAATCAATAATAAATCTACATATATTTACACCTAAATCGGTACATACCCACGCACAAACAGAACTCACCAGTAGCCTGTCTAAGGCCTGTACATCTTCTGGAATCAACTTAATTTTGTTTTCATTGGCCTTGACTGTCTGCAAATTACCAAGCTTGCACACTACCAATGGCAATAGCTATTGGAGGAGAGAACATCAGCTGCCAGATCATGTGATACCATTGTCTACCATATATGTCATACCGTTTGTCGATAACTATATTGGGAATTCTACAATTAACTCTATTGTTATATTTTTATCTTTATTAGAAAACAGTGAAGACTAGTAATAATGTGATGTTTGAAATATGAAAATCTAATTAAAACCATATCACTCAAAGTAAGGAAAATAAATCCCATTATTGCAAGCTAAGGCCTGCTCCTATCTGGCCCCCTTTTTTCCTCTTGGCTATTTAGCTACTACGTACAGACTACATGACGATATGACTGGTTGGGGTCGACCAATGGTACACTATAGGAGGCCTTATTTATACCCATCCTTTACCATCTAGACCAGCCCACTTCCTGACTACATGGACCTACCTTGAAGTTATTTTGGCTAATATCTAGGTGCTCTAAGTTGGTTAGGCCCACCCAGGCTTCAGGCAGCTCCCTGTAACATAGTACCTTGTTTGGTGATTGCTATTGTAGTAGTACCCACATGCAATTACAATTCAAGGACTGTCCATGAATATTTGATATAAAAACTAGCAACTAACCATTATTCTCTCTCTAAATGCCCTATCCTCCCTGTAATTACATGGCTAATCTAGACATCATTACTGAACCCACTTGTGCTGGCACCACCACTTCTATATCTCAAAACTAACAGGTTACTAATAAAGGCTTTGAGCCGATTAATGCAAGTGCATTATAATTGTTTTAATGTTGAATACCAATAAAAGACAACAAGTAATCAAACTGCACTTACTCCAATTGATTCCCACTAAGAATTAATTTGGTTAAATTGGTCAACTTGCTCAAGCTTGGTTGAAGAGGACAAAAGAAGAGTCGGTTATGAGCTGGGGATAGTGTTAAAGATAAGATAAGCCGCCTCTAGACAACAATCACCTGCTACCGGATTTTCAGTCCAAGTTGGTAAAAAAAACAAGAATAACACACAATAAAATGAACATCAGTTACTAGGTGGTTGAGACTAAGCAAAAAAAAAATTACAGCAAACAATATATATATGAAAGAAGAGTCAGTAAGGACAGAATGGGGATGAGAAGGAAAAGGGGGAGAAGCCAAAAGGGGAAAATCAACCGCATATAGAATAGATGAACAAAATAAATATTTATAAGATTAACAGAATTGTAATGTCATTAGTTAAAAAACAACATTATATATATAGATGTCTGTATCTATGTGTATAAGAGCAGCCGAATAGAATTTCCTACAGTTTTGTTATGAGTACTTAATACTTTTAGTAGGTCATAAAGTTATCTGGCCTAAAACAAAACCATACACGTAGTATATACACAGACCATGCCCTTACTAACCAGCTGCAAACTCTCTAAGACAGGTTAGCTGGCCTAGTTCCTCTGGAAGGGAGGTGATAGCATTGGACGATATGTCCAGGCGCTCTAGGGCTGCGACATAAGCTGCGACAGGATAGAGTGTGATTTCCATTAAAACTAATGTATTTTAAAAAAAGAGCCATTGCTGTTATTGCATTCTTTTCATGTACTTCTACAAGTATTTTCTTCATCTGACATGAAATAAAACCAATACCATACCGACATAGATCCTAATTAATCTATAAAGGCTATGACAGGAAATACCAGCAAGTGTCTTAATGACTAATATCTAAAAAATAAAGTAAATTTATGGAAGGGCGTGTCTAATTCAAATAAATGAAATATCATTTAATGTTGCATAAAGGAAAAGCAAGCAAAAGCATATATAAGTGTGTGAAGTAACAGTGGCTAGGTTGCAGTTAGTAAAGACCATTTCTATAAGCCGGCCTCAAGATAAGAAACAAAGAAGCCAAAAAGAACTTTACTAGTACATATTACCATATATTTACAGAAAAAAAAAAATTGGAGGAGAGGTTTTTAGGATGTAAATTATATTATGCATAGGCAGCCAACTAAAAAGTGGTAAAGAATGAAATGCCAACAGCGTTTGTTCAGAGCTGAGGCAATACAAAGAAGTTTTTTGATCCGAATGTGTATTCATAAAGGCATGACAAAAAAGAAACAATCAATTAAGTTTATTTTTTTGATTTAGCTAAGGGTACACAGCAGTTTCAACCACAAGCTGGCTTCTATACGTAACAATTAAATGGAGGATACATAAAGATAATAAAGATCTTAAAGGGAATAACTTTGTTCAAAAGCAATGAGGAACTAATGGAAGATGGCATACCAATTTCAGAAGGGATATCTGGTAAAATATTGTTGTTGACAAGTAAAGTCTTGCAGAGAATTAGCTTGCTGATTGTAGCCGGAAGCTCCTTAAGGGATAAGTTACTATTGGATGAAACTGTGTAAGTGCAATACATGACAGCTTAATACCACAACCCTCACAAAGGACTTTGTAGAAAAGTTGCATTGCAGGTGACAGCCGTGCTTCAAAGTAGTACAAATTTCAAGTCAACTAAAATAGACATGTATAGTCATTGATAATATTTCCTCAAACAGAACAGCCGAGAGGAAGCAATGGAGAACAAACGACCTACCTCAAGTCCACAAGTTCGGACTTCTTGTATTTCTTCATCATGCCTAGATCATTACCCATCTTTGCAGCTTTATTTAATTATGTACCAGTTTTTATATTTATGAAAGGCTTAATTAGCAAAGCAAACAATAAATAAGATTATAGTAACCTAGGATTGTAATGGTATAGTTATGTTTCTTGATATCTTTCTACTGAAGCCAATAAAGGCACGCAAGGCCGGTTATCTGCGTTAGAGCTATGGTGCGCCACGGGCCAATAGCCAGTCGGGTCCTTATTAAACTATTTTGTTAAATTGGGATTGGTGAAATTAATAAATAAATAACGAATGCTCTTTACCATAAATCTTTTCGCTGGTATGTATGATATTGAAGTATTCAAAAAAAAAAAATGCAAACAAAAAAAAAATAATCATTTTTTTTTTTTAGAAATAGGTGGATGACGTTTTTTTTTTTTTTTTTTTTTTTTGAGATATTTGTATATTGGGCCAGGTTCATCTGGATTCAAGATGGCTGTGATTGGGTGTAGGACAGAATAGATGGAAGATAATGCAAAGAAAGGGAAATTGGCTCATGGAATTTGGACCAAAATTATATTGGCCAATAATCATGTTACAAATTCAATTCTAATGGTTCTGCGTACTTAAAAAATATATCCTATTGTTTTATAATCGTGTAGATTAAATTGTACGATTGGCTAGTCATCATGTTTGATGTGGAACAACGATTTTCGACATTACAGAATAAATATGCAGTCGTGGTGCACTATTTTATAAAAATACAATAAAATATGAAAATATAATATGTAAATACAAATTTTCTTGACCTAAGTTTTGAGAAGTTAAATAAAAACACTTTAAATATTCTTGAATAAGCCGTAATAGTGTTTGTGCCGGTTGGTTGTATCATTAATTAAGCCAATCTTCGAGGTCTTTTCCTTATCAAAGTTTGAACTTAATTTTTTTTTCGCTAACTCGATAAATGAAAAGTACGCAAGTAGTATTAGCTCATCATTCCAAAAAAACGTAAATTATTTCATCACTTATAATTGCCATAGCTAGGTACTTTTATAGGGTACAGGTAGTCATAGAGACTGTCTCAGCCTAAAATGTATCAAATAAATCTCAAACTCTCCGAGAAAATCACCCGTTCTTATTGTAGTCTACTGTCCTCACTCGAATAAAAGGCCCACTTTTATTATATTCGAATATAAGGGTGGGGGGACCTTTTGTTCGAGGGAAGACAATAGAAGATAAAGTGGACTTACGTAAGTTAGAACGACATCCATTTAGCTAAAAGAATAACATTGGATTTAATCCTACAAGGCCATAGAAAACTCGTAGATTAAGAGTGGTGCTATTTCACCCGTTTACTATAATACACAAATGAAAACCACATGTAAGCAGCCATTTGGTGTTGGAATGCACCAGATTGTGGGATCCAATAGAAAGCCACATATTTAAGTAGCTTTAAACAACCAAACACAGACAAGGCCGATGGGATGTTGATAATAAATTGGTTAGGTTTTATTGTTTTTGTTTCAAATTAGTCTATTTTAGTTGACAGATAAGCTTTAAATTCTTAATAACTTAAAAAAATATTCAAAAACCTCATTACTACTCACATGACTAGTAAGCGCAGTCTTTACGTGCTAAACCCAGCAGAATATCAATATTATTTAATCGTTTTAGCGTAGGGGATGAATAGGCCAACCAGCAGCACCTAATTATTTTTACAATTTATATTTTAGAATGAAGCCTGTCTAAGTACATCAAGTAAAAATTGGCCCACCTATTTTTGAATTCTCATATTACCAAAAACAAAAAAAACAAAAAAAATAAATAAATAATGTGTTATAGATTTTATATAATCATTTATGTCAGTAGGTAAAATGTAAGGAAAGCCTTGGAATCTGCTATTATTCCCCATTAATCCACTATAAATTTGTATGAAATATGTAGACACGTTTGGCAGCCATTTGCCATGTACATGTGTACTTTAAAGTTGCCTGGACAATTAACAATGATGATTGTTTATTGATTGATTCATACCATGCCATTCTAGATCAAAATTAAATGTGTAACATTTTCCTTTGCTTCTTGACTTTTAAATATAGTGTAGCTAGCTAATATCATATCTATCACTACTTCACTATTTCTTAGTATATGACTATTAATAGATCTTCAATTCAGAAGATTTATATAACCTGCCTAATTTAGTATGTGGAATCTGCTACTATGCCTTGATGTAAATAGGATCAAGGTCTTATATAAAGCGCGTGTTACACTAGACAATCTGTAAGTAGTAGGCGGTCAGGTGACTTAACCAATCTTAAAAACCTCTAGCGTCAAAAACAATGGACATCAGTGTCTTCACTAATCTATACCTGCAAATAATTAATATATTTCTCATGCACCCAAAAACTTATGATGCCTACTGGAAAGCCTGGACGCTAATATGACATTCGGGACGAACATGTTCATTATATTGGTATTGGTATTTGTAATATGTCAGCTGTACCAGATCGTCTAAAATCACTGTAGCTATAAAAGTAGACTATTAAAACATTTTATGACGCTATTAAGAAAAATAATATACATATGTGTACAGCCATATTTGATGCTGGATTATATACCTCATCCAATGCAGTCAGAGTCAAAAAATATTATCATGTTTATCCATAAGAAAGTACATTTTTTGTTTAAGTCATATATGTATATAAGAAAATATTTAACAGCAAAAAACATTTTATCAGTCTAATGTGTAAACAAGTTCTACTAAACTTTTAAAATAAGTATATTAACATACGAGCTTGTTATCACTGATTACCATTCATCCAAGGAAGCCACTGGCACTCCAATCATATTTTCAGTTAGATCGCAGAAAGACGTGACAGGCACACTGCCTAAATTTTCTAAAGCTACTAAACCGCATTTCTTGCCTATCAGTACTGGATAAAGAAAAAAGTATGTTTGATCACAAAACGAATCATGGGGTTTAATATACACAGTTTATCAATTGCTAAAAAAGAATACAAGTAAACAGATTCTACGCAAGGAACTCATACCTTATTTGTTATTAGGATAAATGAGTAGTCGACGTTTGATGCTAGAGGGTCCAGAGGGCCTATTAGTCTGGAAGACAAAGGAACTTAAAAGTCTCTCCATATAAAAGTATAATAAGGTCTAAATAAACTAAAAAAAGAGTTCATTGCCAAACCGGAGTTCAAAACTACAGACGGATAGAAAATGTGCGTGCATACACAAAATGCTGTGTCTTATCATAGAAATAGTTAGCACCTACTTGAGATGAGCATGAAAGATTGCGCGAGGCTTCAGAGAATAATTCTAAATTTTGAACAACTTCTAGAGGTACCGAGTTATCTTGTTTTGAGTCATAGGATGCCATATCGGGTACCAGAGTTTTTTCTGAACAGTCCCAGTCGGCCCAAAGGTCAGTCTCTTCTCCTGGCTGGACTAAAATCGTCTTATCCCGAGGAAAATCTGGCTGAGTAACTGGAGGCGTGGAGGCGTGTTGAACGGCGTTTATAAACTCTGCCTGGGCTTCTAAAATACTCAATAATTGCCGCTCTCGCTGTTCTGCTGCCTTTAGCCCATCAACCAGCTTTTCATTCGCTTCTGCAGACTATGATAGTAATGGGTAGGCAAAAGTTATTGTGAGAAATAGTAGTAGGGCAGTATGATAACGAGAGGTGAAGGTAAAAGCAAGAGCAGGTTAGAAGGGGTTGCATCTGCAAGGAATGCATAGCTGCATCACTTGCTCTCCATGCATGACGCTATGTATTCTATGCCGCTAAACGTCTAGATAAACATATGTATATGTAGGTTTGATTATATGTGTATGTATATTGTAGTGCATCATGCAAGTATATGTGTTATTATATAGATATTGAAGTGCTGATTTCTTCGAATACAATACACCTCTTACCATTTCCAACAACCTTTTGTTTGACATGTCAATTGCTTTTTGTATATCCCTTGTAGCCAGGGTGAGCGTGTTCACGGCCTCCAAAACTAATCAAATTTAATGTTAGGCAAGTTTCTTGACTGTTACGACAAGGCAGAAAAATAAATTATGCTTCACATGCCAGAGCATACCTTGATTGGATGCATCTGTCAAATATTTAGGTGTAGTAGAGTCTTGCATCGTCTTCATAAGGGATGAAACCCGGTCTAGTGTGCTCTGCCACTGAAGTGGGGGTCCTCTTAATACTTGTCAAATCTAATTATAGAAGATGTGACTTTGGCATTGAGTAAAATTTATAGGCAGTGTATTTTAAAATATATTATTGCCAAACATTCCAAATTATAAACTTATGGTAGGAAGAAAAATTCAGATAAGGCTTCAGATAACAATAAAAGGATTATACGTGATCCAAGAAAACAGTGGTATAAATTTACATAATCCGTTTAATCTGACAAATTTTAAATATTGATAAAATATTATTTTTGTCTCCAGCTTATACAATTAAGATATGAAGGCAAGCATATGTGATGAAGTATATTTATACCGTATAAATGAAACCTTGTTGGTAAAAGCTAGCTTTAAAAGAGTAGTTATAAGTTGGCGTATAGAACAGAGTCAATACTTGGACTGCGACATCATGTATAAGGGAGCGGGCCTCGTTAAGCCCCAGTTGGGTTGTAACTCGCTTCTTTTCAGTCTGGTTATAGTAATGTGTATTTGGTCTTCTTGAAACCTCTGCAATGTCTATGCCACCCCTGAAATAGTAAACAGAAAAATATAGGTATTAACAATAAAAAGGATTTAAGTAGTTAAAATTATGCCTTTGTGAAAAACAAAATACAGTGAGATGAATACTTTTATGGAAAAAAAACATCATAAGCTAAATAATAATTAAGGTAATTTGTTTTATAAGCACACATGTGTATATACTGGTCAATATGCAAAAATACGTATATGCACTTAAAAATATCACAAATAAAATGGATGTATTGCTTCATACCACAAATAATGCATTCACATCGGGATCTGTACATGTAGACACACACACATATATATATATGTTTATACGCTGCTCTCAGTACACTATTACTTGAATGATATTAGATTGATATATAGTAAGTATGTCAGTTTTGTAGACCAAAAAGTATATTAAGAGTCCGTTATTAATTTAAATAACTGAAGTATTTTGACGTATTTCACATAACTCGTTACTGAACTGGGAACCATCGCGTCCCTCATCGACCTATGGTTTGGAATTTTGAGTCATTGTTAATCAAACCTTCATATCTAACTATTCAAGAAAGAAGAATAGTGCGTTTGTTCACAATAACTAGAACGATTATTATTAATATTTCCAATTCTTTAATCCTAATCAATAATACAGATAATCTAATTAGCCCATAGAATCATTGCCATTTAAAATTCCATAAAAGCGCCGATTAACAACCACAATTCTAACTAGTACAACATAAACATAACATGAACAGTCAATATTTATCCAAAAAATTACCTCCGTAGATGTTTGGGAGAAGCTTGCGGGGTTCCATAGTTGACTTTCGTTTCCTTGGCAACCTTGACTGCGTTCACTTAATCCATTCCTGATAATTTAAAAACATTTAGGATTGTAGTAATAAAATACAGTTCAAATTTAGGGGCCAGATCAAAATACAGTATTGATATTACTTTTGAACCTATTAAAAAAAGGGTTTCTTCAACTATATAGCACACCAACGCGACCTACCAAAATATTTTTCTCGGAACACATGTCCTATCAAGTGGATGTACGGAACCCATAAGTGCGTTCATAGTAGGTATAGTACAATAGCATTAGGCCGCCTTGCATGAACAGACTAAATTAAAAGGCTCACACAAGCGAAGTTTCAAAACAAAACGTCTTTTTACCCTTTGTGTTTTTAAATAGCCAATTTATTAAGATATTCGCTTAAGCTACGTACGTGAGCTTTTCAAACTAATATTTAGTCTAAATATAATATAAAATTTAAAATAGCAGCATGAAATGGGTAGAGGACAGCTAATATTGCGCGGCTGGTTAAGGTAGAGGGAGGAGAGGTTAAAGTGGGAGGATCATCGTTATTGGCCGCGACATATTTGTTTATTTGGCGCCAAAAAATAATAGCACCCTAGATTTGCATTCCCTAATAAATTGCAATGATTGAGAGGAAGGTGAGGGGGCCATTTAAATCTTTTAAAAATAGTTAATAGCTTCATATCCCCTGGACTTTTCATATACATATTTTTTCTTCACATAATTTAAAATTAATATAATCAGCTGGACTATAATTTTTTTAAGTTTTCTTTTTATGAATTCTAGTATAAAACACACTAACTTATATTTCCCACGATGCATGAAAATATGCCAAGCTTTGCAGTCGTACGTGATTGGTTTTAATTTAGGTGAGAAATTCCTTAGACTGCATCCGTTGTAATCAAAAGGTCTAAATATATTTTTACCTTTAAAGCCAATAGGCAGAAGTTCCGACTATATGGAATACTTTGGTAAGTCAAGGCATATCTAGTAAACTAAATGTTGGTCTCTAATACATTCTTAATTAATTTGGCTTGAGATTGGATAATAACATCATAAAATGTTCATTAGGGCTAATGACTATATTTTAATTCAAGTATAAGTTAGACGTTTTCTAACATTATCAACAACCATAATGGAGGTTGATGCTGAAGTACAGCCAGGTTTGACTCACTAAATAGGCAATGAAAGCTCATATCATTACATATATTATAGAATGTGTAAACATGAGAGACAAATATACGGGCAGATGAGTGGTCTCGTTAGTAGAGAAAGAACTAGTCAAGCATCTAGAGACTAAAAGATAAGCTCTACACCTAAAATCATAATGCTGGAAGTATTTTTTTAAAATAGGTGTATTTGACTAAGCTATGTTTTAACTTTCTTAGTAATACCCTGCCACTTTGGCTCACCTGGCTGCGCTAGATCGGAGTTAGCTATATAATGTAAGTGCGCAGCTCTGGGAATTTTTGGCGCGTTCAAAAAACAAAGCCAATGGAACTTGAATTGAGTCCCAGGTTTCAGGATCGCCAAAATTCATTTAGCCGAAAGCTTAGTATTAAACCTGGATGACACTAAATTTATTTAATGTTTACTCCATCTTTTCATATTGCATAGTTAAGAGCGTGCATAAGAATTTGCATAATATAAACGAGGTCTCTAACATAATTATGGCTTTCAAAATTTATGTATATTTATGAATATTAACATACAGGTAATAATTAGAAAGTTGCTTTTTTTTTTTAGCTATAGTGTGTATATATTTTTATTGTCATATACTAAACATGTTAATCTTACTTCCCTACCCACTCTATTTTTATGCTGGTTATAATAAATAGACATTTTTTTTTCTCCATTAAATAGTTCTTAGTTTAAATACTATTAGGTGTAATTTGCAATTTCAGCACAGAATGTTATGTATTTTATTGACATTTAGTTATTTCTGGGTAGTTTCCTACCTAATATAGGTAAATATTAGATTACAGTGTTTATTCAAAGCGTATTAAGAATTTGAGTTTAATCCATTGGCTATTGGTCATTGCTTTCAGTTTTAATGTTTATTTAATATCTTACAGTTATTATCTATGTTAAAGTTATTATCTTAATGTGTTATAGTTATTATCTTACTGTGTTATAGTTATTATTTTAAAGTTTTTCTTATTGATGTAGGAATATATCAACACAAACTAGTACACGATGAGTTTGTATTTTTCAGTTTTAAATGTTGCGTAGAATATAAAATCCACTTCTTTCATCTAATAATATATTTTGTAATGTTTGATTATTATTATAAAAGAGCTTCGCATTCAGGGTGAAGCACACCTGTTAGCTTACTTGCTCATTCTCGGAGATTATATCAATCTATTGACAGCTCATTCACAGTTAACAATAAAAACATCATGTAGCAAATAATATTTTAACAGTTTGCGACTAATATTTTAATGCCTTAATTAGCCTAAAGCAGTTCATGTATTATTTTGGCTTTTTTCAACTACTAAGTTCATATATATGATATGCTATTAGGAGATTTAAATTGTTACTATATTGTTATTATATAATCCATATCAAACATAACTTTGTTTTTGGTTCAGATATGGGAATAGATTTGATCCTGCGTTCCTATCGTTCAAACGTGTACATGTAATATTTAGTGATAAAAATATCCAATGAATGTCATGACTTTTGCCGAAGATTATTGTCACATATATATCTCTTAGTCTATATTGAAAATATAGTTACTTCGCCATTATTTACAGTAGGGGTACATATAATACTTGTTCAAGGTGATAACTTTTCCAATAAAAACAATTATTGCTCATTCTATCTTGAAATCACTGCTAATAGCTAACGGAAATAGAAAGTTGTTAATTTCCCTTTATTTGTATATTAGTTATATATTAGCAATTACTTAAAGAATATTTGTATAAATTATACTGGGCAGAGAAACTGTGGATAAATAATGTACTACAGTGATATATATATATATGGTAGTACACATACACAATTGCACACTTTGTTGACATCGTGTATTAGTTAATGTAGCAAGATTTAATTGAGGTAAACAATCCATCCTACAGTGGATAATAATCATAGATGACCTCTGCAACAAATATTAACACAGTACAATCATACATATTAGTTTTATGCCGTCATAGGTGCGCTGCAATATAAGTAAAAGCATTTGTATGGCATAATTTGGATTTTGGATTCTTTTTTCGATCATGATCGTCAACATGTATTTTGTCCATAAGAATATAAATCAAAGATATCAACGCAATGATCATCAACTACTCAATCACATTTTCTAACAGGTACCATATTACAACCACCTCGACCTCCATTGAGTTTACGTTAACTTATCAGTAAACACATAGTATATTTTGCCTCCTCATATCAGGCTGGTCCTTTTGATAAACATAATTATATAAGTTATAAAGGGGTGGCTTCATACATATCCTAATGCATACACGCATACACACTACTGGATGTTTTGAATTCTACTGTTAACAGTTATAGTGTATATGATAGATAGTGTGGATCACCAACTTCCAGGTGTCAAGCAAGAAAACTTGCTGCCCTTTAAAAGAAACAAAGAGATCGTCTTTTGTGTATTTTTCTTTAAGAAAATAACATAGTTTTGACTCTTATCCCAGCGATGATTAGAACTATATTTGATTCCAAACCATATTCTGCCAACCACAATATGTACTCCTAATCTTATCGAGGTATTCATCACACCTTTTTATTCCTAACAAAAAAACAAAAAGAATTTTTCTAACAATTTTAAAGTTTCTAGAAACTTTCTGGGAGACAACATAGACCCTCTTCACCTTTATGTATACCTTGGATTATACCTGTGACTACAATGTCTGTGTTTGGTGCAGTTTTAGGGTTACAGTTAAATCCAGACCAATCAAAAGCTATGATTATAATTAATACATACTAATTCATTATATATTGAGGTGAAACAAATACTTAGTTGCGCATCTGCCTATATATAGATAGTATAAAATATCTGACCAGTCAGAGTGCTCTCTTCAGAGCCTTTAATAGAGGATGTTTATTACTTATATTGTAATGTCGAGCTTATACTGCCGGGTAGAACAACAAGTTGAAACATAGTGCCTTAAAGGGACCTTCAAGGGTGATATGATAGAGATCATCTACGGATGGCTGTGGGTGCAGGCCTTCATCCTGCAGGGTAGGTGGCATTTATTCCTTGCCAATGGCAGAAGTGCAACACATTGATATGTGACGCAACTCTAGGTTATCGAGAATAAGTAGCTTACAGTAGCAGAGGATATTTTGAAAATAGCCAATGGGGTATGCGGAGGGAGGCAAGGCAACAGCATTTACTGAAAATACTTTGATTATCTTTTATATAGCCACAGCAATAGAGTCCATCTACAATACAAACAAGTCTGACTGGGTGGCCAGTGCCTCGGGCCGCCATGCAGGTTTCTTTTATGCCCGCCAGCTTATGAACTGTGGGTATCAGGCCTGACTTATTGCAAAGGAAGGGGGACATGTTTAAGCACATGGTTTAGAAATAGCTGAGTAGATTCTTTTATATAGTAATAATAAATAGGTTGGAAGGAAAAGAAAGAGTGTACATATAACGGAGGGTGGTGGCTGGGTGACGGGGACATGTGACGAGTTGTAGGGGAAGAGCAAGATAAGCCAACTAATACAAAGATAAAGCACACGTTATTGTTCTTTCTCCTTATACTCTGGTCTACTGCTGTGAATAGTTTAACTGTAAATAAATAATCCAATTCTAGTCTGCAAAGATAGCACACTGTCCTCCTCCCCCCCCTTCTCATTATTCCTTCTTTCCCACTATCTAATGGATATTTACTACCAAGTGCTGCCTGCACCCCTACACTGTCTGTATCTAACCCTCTGTTATAGGTGCCACATATAAGTAAAACATATGACTAGTCTGGTGTGTGTGTAGACAGCCCATCTACCTAAGAAGAGATAGAAGGAGGTCCCATCGACAGGGTGAGGTTTGAACTAACTAGGAACACGATATCTAGGTGGAGGCCAATACAAGGATACCCCTACTATCTTCAACACTAACACCTTGGGTGCCAACTTTGTCGGCCAGGACCATGTTGTGACTGAGGTCCAAAGAGCTCTACGCTTGAGACAAAAAGGGTTGGTACGAGACCAAATGGCCTTTAGGTAAGGCCGCACCTCTTCCTCCCACCCCACTAGACTCATCACATTCTAGCTTCTATTTACACTTAGTAACCTTTTCTACCAAGTAATCACTCATTTACAAGCATGCTATATATGCTATGACGTATAACAGGAGGGAGATGGGGGGTAGAGGACTAAGGGGGCGCCATTCTTGGAACACCCAATGAACATAGGCCTTCCAAGACTAATGACGCTTATTATATCTGATTACTCTTTTTTTATGATATGTTGTTGAGTGCCCCCTCTTGCTCATTCCTCTGTTGTTGGTAATAATGGATATGGCTGTAATAACCTAGTTTCTTTCCATTTCTACAGCATTGCTTTACTGGGTCCTCCAGGAACAGGAAAGACTGAGATGGCCCGTCGAATTGCATCCGCTCTGCATGGACAGCCAATAGAACAGCTGGAGCAAGAGGGTGAGTTACAGCACATTATACATAAAGAAGGGAGGGGCTTCCTCATGTAGGGGAGAGACTGACTGTGATGGGCAGGCAAGTTTGTGGTATTTGATATGACAGCCTATCATGACAAGGCCAGTGTACAGTCCTGGACTGGCTCCCCCGTGGGCTATGAGGGGGAATCACCCATGAGCACGGTCTGCACTCTATAACTTGTCTCCCCACCCCATCCTACACCCCACATGTATTACACTAAGGGCTTGCTGTTTACATACCCCATCTCGCTGAACGTGCCTTCCTCCATGCATCTTCTCTTCTATAATCTGTAGACTTTTATTTCTTTTTATAATGGGTGATATTTATGCTAATATTAGTTCAATTAGGTATGGAAGTACAAGAGTTAGGCTGGCATATGATCTTAACAATAGAGTATACGTGTTACAGGCGGTAGTAGACCTGCATGTTAAAACTATATAAATTAGACAATCAATGGGTTAAGCTTTAAGAGAATAGCCAATCCTGACAGCACTCATAGATACAAGAGACCAAGACTGTAGGATCCACTCATCAATCAAGGGGGGTTGCTAGGTGTTTCAAGCACACCCAGACGCAGTGGTATTACTGGATGAGTTTGAGAAGGGGGACTGCGAGGGAATCCCCCCTCTCTTATTAAAGATGTTGGACCGCCATGGCCGCCTGACTGGTAGGGCCCCATTCACCACCACACCACCGCATAGTTACAGCCACTCCCCATACTATTCTTTTGTTTTTATTAAGTGTATAAACCAAGGGAGATTTTAGTGTTATGTGCTACAGTATTGAGAAGGAGATGAGGGTTTGGGTCTGTGTGATAATAATGGTTGGACCCTAATGAGAGGGGATGGCCACAGACAAAAAGAAGCCCCAGCATATTATTCCTACCACTCGAGCTACCTTCATCCTGGCTAGTAATTATGGCGACCACTTAGTGACCCCTAATCTTACCATTGCCGAGGCCAAGGCCGCAGTAGGTATCCTGGAGTATACAGAGTGGCCCCAGATAGTCATTGCATCTTAGCTAACAGAGTTTACAGGTGTGGCATTATATGGAAACCACCGTCTGTCCCACCTCTCCCAACCCATTCAGTGCTCCATTACGTAGCAGGTGGGTAAAATTCTAGGGGCCTGAGGCCTGAAGGCTATTAGAGTATTCACATGATAAGGCGGTTATAGGTTGGGGCATGGGGGCATCCATGTGTTTGCTCCTATGCAGGCCCAGCATGTAGCCGAGGCAATCCGCCTATCTCTCCATCGCCTGCGTCGTCGCTTAGCTGCTACGGTGGATATGTGCTGGACAGACGACTTTGTGGCTGACCTACATGTACAATTAAAGGCAGGTCTATTCTTACTATGTAGGAGGCAGCGTCCCAACAACAAGCCAGCATTGTAACGCCTTGGCGGGGTAGGGGGAAGTGTCGGAGGGTATGAGGGGACTGGAGGTAATGGTTGAGCGGCAAGTGCTAGATCTACTGGAGGGTCAATGGGAGGACTTGGTCACTTGCAGGTAGTGTGGTTCCTATGCCGAGCTCACAGCCATAGTTGACCCTTGATGACACTGGGCGGGTTATAGAGACTGTGGTTTCTACAATAATTCAGTAGTACTGGATCGTGGCCTTGATATGGGTCCTGTAGCCGTGAGGGTGGGTCTACAAGACAAGATTGGGGCCCTCTCAGGGTCACTTGGTATGACTAACCCTCTGTATGGGCTAGGTGTGGAACCGGCTGGAAGGTCAACAGCCTGAGTGTTATGGTCCTAGCCATAATAGCCCATCCACTGGTAAGGGTTTGGCGTGGACTGCTACTCTGTCTTAAACACACTTGACATATAACTGAATGGAATGAGTGTGTGTGGTAACTAGTGACTTAACCTCCCCGATTTGTTGAAGATCACCTCATTGCCATATCAATGCACTCTCTTAAATGCATAGAAAGGCCGCCCACATAGGATGTATATATGATGAACAATGTGCAATGGGTACTGATAACCAGACTACATTCAGGGTCATCCGTAGGGGTATCTGACAGAGAAGAGAGAGCCACACCAGGGGCTATACAATCAGAGCAATCGTCAGACAAACAACAGGTAGGTTTACTGTATGTTAAGTGCTGATGCCTGCACGTGGGGCACTTTTACCTCTGCCCGTTTCATTTTTTTTTTCCCTCTTTCTATCTTGTCAAAAAAAAAGGAGAAGCCAACCCTATATTTATAGAACTTTTCAATGTCGTCACACCCTACAGGAGGGCTATTTCTAGTGTACTTTACTGTTAGAAACTCCACATGCATCAACCTATATCGTGCAAATAGTCTCCAGTACAGGGAGCGGGTTGTAGCCCGCCAGATGAATTAACACAGTCTCATTCTTAATACATTAATTTCATCACCTCAAAGTTTTGTTTTAGATCTGGTAACACTATTTATAAGCAGTATACTACTATTATTCATTGCTGGTTCAGCCCCAGTTAGCCCCAGTACCGTCACCTCAGCCTGTGGAGGAGCCGGCCAAACAATTAGAATTAAAGCACCTCCAGCAAAATCTGATAAGTCTACAACTCAGCACCCAACTACAGCTAGAGGTAAGTAGGTTTACATGATAGGTGGGGAGGGTCCTGGAGATGAGGACTGACGTAATTGGCCTAGAAAACTCTTCAACTCGTACAAGCCATGGGTGTAGTTGCAGTGGTGGTGTCGGTGCTGGCAGGTAAGCAGGTATTACAAGCCATGTTCACGTGATCAGTGCACTATCTATCCATTCTAATCAGGTTGATCATAGGCCTATCAGGGTTGGCGGCCTTCAGCATTGTATCACAGGCAGTGGTGGCCAAGGCACTGATAGGCGTGACCAGTGTGGCCTCCTTGGTCCTGGTAGTAGTCCTGTGGCCTCTATTGCAGTATCTGTGGCCTTGGATCAAGGCGGTGCTCGTAGTGACGGTACCATCCCCCTTACATATCGCATGCCATCTCATGTACCGCTAATCTCCTGGTTTCAAGTTCTATTGGGCTGTAGTTTTATTCTGGTTGTGATCCCTTCCTCTACCTCCTGGTGTATCTATTTGTTTCGTGGTTGGTACCAATATATGTTTCTTTCCAGGCCTATCTTATTCTTTTACTTTTTCACGACTATCTCATGTCACTTGGACAGTTTAGTAGGCTCCACACAGTATGCTTTGCCTTTTCTATCCTCCATAAGAAATACGATTCTTCTGGTTTACTGATATGTTTACAACATGCACATAATGATATACAAGATTTGGTGGGGGGTGGCACAGACCATTTGCACTGAGCATGTGCATGTTTATTCTATGTAATCCAGTGCTATCCAAGTCCAGCTTGGGGCATGGATACTACGTTCTTTTCAAAAGTGAGGCCTTACACTATAGGAAGGCCTCTGGTCTCACCTAACTGCATTGCTACGCACTACCAAGGCATACTTACCCCAGTCCCACAGGCACAAGCTGTCATATGGACCGGAGCCTTCTTAATTACATATCCTATTCCCGGAAGCCTTCTGATTATACTATTAGTCGGGTTGCTTCTATTCGTCCGTTTTCGAAGGACTAAGAAGGCAAATAAGATCATGGGAAGGGAAGAGTCCCGCCTACAGGTCTCCACGCCAAGTAACCAATTAGCACAGGATTCCACAATGGATAATGCACCAATGAAAGATGGGGTGGACCCTCACACAATCAAGCCATTACAGCCACGGCCTCCGGTCGAAGAGGCGTCTACTGACGGGATCGGCGAAGAAACTGCAGGCGTGTTTGCAGAGACGTATCCAGAAGGGGAAGCTGTGAAAGAGAATGGTCAGCCCACTTATGCACAAGATGGCCTAGCCCCACACCGCCAGGTAGAGCACATACCTGGTCACTGATGTTTTGGAACACAGCATCTTCACAGACATAAGTGTACTTGAGATGATACCTAGATGGCATTGTATTGTTAGCCCCTTGCTCCCCTTCTGCCTATGTCACCCCACTATATGAACCATGGTCCAGTACTTACATGAAGTCTATGATCCGATCCGTGGCAGGATTGGGAAAGGGGTAACAGTCATGAGCTGCGACCTTAACCTGGTTGACGTTCTGAAGGAGGGAGAATACCGTGGACAGCAGTGGTCCAGCCTGCCCACCCGCTGCACTCTACAGACACCATCATGTCAGACCAACATCACAAAGGCAGTCTAACAAGAAAGGCATAGATCCAAGGATGAGACAGAGAGTTAACAGATAAGATCTCCAAACAGCCAGCACGGCACGTAGAGTGAAAATGGTTAATAAATGCAAGTCTTATTGTTTTTTCAAATAGTCCCGAATTAATCTGTAGGTGTAGTTATAAAACTAAAAGTATTTCGAGTTATGTTCCTACACAATTTAAGGTGGCTAAGAATATTGTTAGAAAACTTTAAATAAGGAGGGCAAAAGTATAACCGGAAGACAGCCGTCACACATAAAATATAAGCCCATATATTATGACATGTGGTCATACATCATACAGGCCCTTTCTCTGTCCCATTTAGTGTAATCGCTTACGTAGCAGTCAGAACACAAAACGTATGAATTGGGTAGTAAATCAGGCCATTGTAAAGATAACAACTAGATGTTGCTCAATAGACTACATGGAGGAATACATACAGTCAACAATATGCTGCCCAGTATTGTACATGGCATATTAACACTACATATTATGTCCAACATTTAACGATCTAGCCATGGGTAGCTGTAATGTGCTGTAACGTAGAGGGACTTACCTTAGGCGGACCCAGGAAACCCACAAAGGGACCCACTAAGTGGCATAGATAAAGCAATTGGTACTCAGTGTGAATGTAGAGGCTCTGATCGCTATTACCTTGTTGTACAAACTAGGCATACACCGTATTAGAAAGGTACTAATTGTGCGACAGGCTCACTCCCCAAATCACACATTAGCTTACCTTTTCCAAGAATGCTGGGAGTTGGGCGGGCCAGATACTAACACAATCACGGGGTATATCAGTGCTCACACCCTGTTGGGGTGTATGTTGTACTACTGCCTGTACCAAAGCCAACATTTTGTTGCTGGGACTACACAGGACCTCGAGTTAGGACCTCCACACATACCAAAGTATAAGATGCAGCATGCAACATTTCATAGAAACAACAAACAACAAATATTAGAGAAAGGGGATACATTAACAAGGGCAGGAATATATTGGTACCAAGTTAAAAGAATAAGGTAGAGACTGATGGGGTCATACAAGATAAGGGGCCTTTAAGGCACACCAGGATACAATTCTATGGATATATTATGATAGAGAGGGAGAGTAGTATACACCAATACAAATGTACTGTGATAGGGAATGTCAGTGGTGTACAAAAAATGTGCAGCCTCAAGCTTATGCACATTAAAATTCCACCAGCTAATTGAGTACAGGCATGCCAACGCTAGGAAGGCTACTTATAATCATTGGCCAGGAAACCAGGAAGGTCAGTACAAGGGAAAGGCTTTCAATTGGTAAATACATTTATACTTTATATCATTATTAATAACTACACCTACATTAGACAAACCACCCTCCGTGAAGATATTTGCCTAGATTGCCAATTATTGCATTTCAGTTAATATAAATGAATCAGATTGAGAGAGATGGAACGAGAGCCTAATCTCTATTGCACACTTATAAGATTCCCCTATCAGTTGGGTGCATGCAGGTTAAAGGGACAAAGTGTTATTTACCTCATGCTAGCTTTCCATCGACTGACATTTGGGCTAAAATCTACAGGGGCAGCCATGCTATCTGTCGTTAGGGGCCAGTGAATACCTATTGTCACATCATCTCAGCCACATGCATCCCCCAACGAGAAAAGTAGAGCCATACCTGGTAGAGTGTCGGTCCTGAGCAAGGCCGTATCGCTAAGGATTGTTTTGGTTAACTGTGAAGGATGAGCCAAGTCAGTTCCCACCCAAATGCTGCTAGCTATGTGCCCATCCTAGCAGGTATGCAGGGCCACCCATGCATGATACATACTTGAACAAATAGCTCCGACCGGAACGCAGTGGGGCCCTGTGCCAATAAAAGTGCTATGGTGTTGAGGTGATGCGTCCACTGCACTGGGTTAGTAAACCTTTGACCAGGTTCCAGGAGGACCCCAATCAGGCCTTGCACTACCAAAGAGGTGTCCTGAGGCAGGGCCAGCAGGTCGACTAGGGTCTGTCAGGGACCTAATATAAGTTGACATTGATCATTTCCAAATAAACTAGCTGGGTTGTAACCTCACCGTCTGCACAGCTAGATGCTTGGAGTCGGCCTCAGCAAAGCGCATATCACATTCAGGAATGGTCTGGGTCAACACTGTAGTTATAGTAAAATCAACATCGGTCAAACATCCACAGGGCATTCATCCTTCTGAGTACATGCCACACAACGAACCCGTACCCCTCCTTACCTTGTCCTAATGGTTTGATGATCTGCCTGTAGTACTCAGGGTCAAGCTGTTTAGGTGCTGCCTGACGATCTGTGGGAGAGGGTTAATGGTTGGGTAGGAGAGGCCCCAAAGTGTCATATCTGGAACAGGTCATACCAATACTAGCTAAGAGCTCTGCCCTGACCTCCGGCGTAAGGGCTGGACAGGCGTGGTAGGTGCTCAACAGGGTATATATGGCCCTTACGGGACTACTGTGCATCTTCCACAGGCTGTAGGGAAAACATATCGCATTAGTGCCGGTAGTGTGTCCCATAAGAAGCGCAGTAAACACAGTTATACCCATTGGATTACCCTAGACGTTAATTGGCAGAGGATGAGTTTTTTTGTAACATAAAAGGTGGCAATAAGTATACCAAGGAGTGACAGATATATGTACAGCACATATCATTACAGGGGATGGTGGTACTTACTATGGATAAGCCCGCAAGAGTCTCAGAAGTAGGTCTACCTCACCGTACTCCAGGAGACGGGCCAGTACCAGCTCGTACACGGGCAAGAACCTGTGATAACAAAGATCAGACATGGTAAGGCCGGGTAACAAGTCATAGTAGTAACTGAATAAGACTAGACCAATCAGGGGGGACAAATAAATTTACTACCAAGGTCATACGTTTCATATTCATTGCATTTGTTCTTGGTTAACTTCAGTGCACGGTTCTCCTAATTTTAAAACAGCAAATGATGCCAAGACCCCAGAGGCTGCTATCTGGCAATGTCATATAATTGATTTAATCATTTGGGGTTTTACTGCAAGCTTAATGCAAAAAAGGTAAGAGCCCTATGGGAGTAAAATGAACCTTACCTAAGCACTGTATTGCCATAGTAAACAGGAAGGCCCTCCTTGGGCACCTCAGTAGGTGCAGCCTGCATGCAGCACTGGAAGTCATAGTACTCAGGGAATGTCTTGTGGTAACTGTAGTGTTTCCTGGCCCATTCTTGGTCTGAAAATCACAAATGGTTAGTTCCATACCTCTGCCACTCACTACCCTCATTTTATCTACCCACTTATTGGGTGATATATATATTAACTCATCCACTGGTTCACTACCTTGGTGCCAGGTCTGACTACTGATGCCCAAGGACTGACAGGACCCAACCATGTTCTGAAACTCTTGGCCCAGAAGAAGCGAATCAACCAATTCAAACCTCCTAGGAAAGGGTTGGGGCAGGGTAGTTTAATATATGGTCTGTAACCTTGAAATTAATGCGGAGCCATGATGAACTAAATCATGCATAGTTATTTGCATATAAAACGTGTGATCATTATTTCAAATCCAAACCACTAGATAGACGTATATATGTGCCCTCACAGGGTTCAAAAAGCCCCAATTACATGCAGTATATCACACAGAGAAGATACATACTTGTGGGCGCTGGGGCCTGTGTGGTACCCACTGGACAATGCCATGATGGCGTGATTCAGGGGCACTATCTGTCGGATCCACACCAGGTCCTGTTTATATTCCCCCCTGTTACTACTTGCCCTCCCCTATGGTCTCCCATATTCTAATTGACACCATGGATTTTACCTTTAACAGTTGGACTGACTTCGCTGGCCAGGCTGGATTTTGAGCCTGTGTGGTTAGCCCGTAGGTCAATAAACACACCCACACCCACACCACAGCATATTCAGTCTAGCACTATCTATTTCTTTACATTGGAAATGTATCACACCGACCTGTCCTTTCCACTCTAACCTTTCCACTACATAGACTCTTCTCTCATTCTTTAAGTCTTTTGCTCTCTATATCCAACCCTCTTTCATGTCTATAACCTTGGCAGCATGCACATATAGGAATACGGGTGCATTAACTTCATCAAAGCGCTATAAAATAAACCATATGGCATTGTGCTATATATGAAGTGATTGCCTGGATAGTGACGACATAATCTAGTAAACGCTGCACACAGGCATAGTGTTGCTGAAGGGTCATCTCCTGCATCAATATAGCCACGTTCTTGTAGAGTTGGTTACTCCCCTGTGTGGCCCCAGGCATATCCTACCATCCACCCCATTAGTCACGCACAGTATCTTACACTTCGTATAGTCATTGGCGCCCCACCCTATCTACAAAACACTAGCATATGATTGATGTAAACCAAACACTAGTGTACCCAGGGCCATAAAAAAAAGCCAAGCCATTGCATGCACTGCCATGAGGGAGCGTACAGATGTAGAGGAATCCACGGTAATTAATGGGCAGATACATCAAGGATAGGGTCCTCACTGCACTTACCATGACACTTGTCATCAGTGCCTTCCACACAATACACAGAAATAGCGTCTCATCTCCATGTGATAGCCAGTCACGAAGCTTCTCATTCGATACTGTGAGCACCTCCCTATTAAGACCTCTTCCCTACTACCCCAATGGAGAGCATGCAGTAGACTATATTTTTTAATAGTCACACGGTATCTTCACTACTATGGGGTACACATTCTATTAGGTGACATCTTTACTTAACCAATCCTTGGCCGTGCCTATGTGACTAGGGCATTGCAAGCATGGTACACGTGTATAGCAAGACACAATATCAATTTCTCTAGTAGTATGACAAATAAACTGCAGCAGAGCAAGAAAGGTATATGCTTCAATAGCAACACTTTACATACCATCTGTATGAAGGAGGCGGTAAACCAGATTGCCCTGCTGCTCAGCCTGCAAAGGATACATTGGTTTGATTGTCAAGCACTACATAACTCCCCTGTATCCATACCTCTCTGGGACCATCCATGCTTTACTTACCTTAGCCACAGATTCCAATAAGCTTTCATTTGTGGGAGCTCCACTGTTTTGAAAGATGGCGGCAAGTGGGCGTGGCATATAGGCAAGGACCTCAGGGGCCCAGGTCAAGGGGCCAGTTAATGCGGCCAGCATGTTGCTACACTTCTTGACCTAACAGACTCAAGTCAGTACCTCACTGTTCATTCTCCCGATAGAAGGACTAGATGACAGTACCTACCCACACTGTCTGGCTATCATCGGCTACACCTGAATCCGTAAGATGATATAAGGTCAAAACAAATACCTGCTTCGGATAGACTCCATATATTCATCCATTCCAACAGTCTCATATCAACAAAGATACATACATATAAGCATCTCCATATACGCATATGCAATGCCTATCACACCCCAATACCCACATGCCTCTCCTACACCCACAGAGTAGTACCATTGGTAGAGAGCAGAGGATCAAGAGCTGCCGAATCGTATAGAGCCGATCCAGGTACTGACAACAAGCGACAGATTGTGAACACAAAGAAACGCTGCAGATGTTCCATACCGTACTAGTGGCCCACACCATAGTAAGTGGCTGGATTAATTCCCTTACACTCCCCACTTCCTTATATACCCCCTTACCTTCATCATGTCCCCAAAACCATAGCTTATGTCAAAGGTGGCCAGTAAGACATCTACAGCCTGTACAGGGGCTATGATGGATTGTTAGTGTCCTGGCCGTCATAGTAGGGATTGGCTACCATAAAACACAAGAAAGGCAATATCTCCAGGCACAACTGACAAAGATATATCCAGTTTGCCTAGTATAACATACATTCCTTACAACAAAGTACCTCCAGTATAGGCATCACAATGCAGTCTACCACAATAATTGACTAGTAGGTATGCAACCCCATCTGACCGACGCTTAACGCCCTAAACCCATGCATGCCCTCCCACCCTCCGTCCAACAAGGCAAGCGACCAGGGGAGATAAGATTCACAATCACACACAGAGGCACTACACGTACCTATACGAAGCATATTAAGCAGCAGATTTTCTAGACTCAAAACCAGTTGTCGCTGCCGACACTGGCTAATCTATAACCACAACCTCGCCATTAGTGAGAAAACCATGCCAGAGTAAACGGGCCACAGCCACAGGCCCAGTGGGCAGCAGTGTAGGTAAACCCTACCTTTGCGCAGACAATAAAGAGTAGTCGGTTGTACTTGGTGTGGTAATGGCTGAGGAATGGAAGCAGTCTGAACTGGAGAAGCTCTACCAACATATGACAGACACTAGCTGTATATTCCATGGACCCTACGTCCCCGCCATCCCCTGCCCCATCCCGAGGTTACCTCACTACCCCATTTACCTTGCCATTACCCTAGGCTCTGTTCTCACCTTCCACCAACTCTTTGAGTTTGGTCTCCAAAATATGATGGGCATAATACGAGGCTGAAAGTATCTGTGAACTTGTCAAGTCAGTTATATTCACCTATATGGGGCACCCCAGATCATAGCGACCCTATCATACTTTATTTTGCAGACAGCGGCCCAGATAGTTGGGCATGATGTAGTGAAGCCGTGCATAGGTCTCCACTGCTCCCAGCGAGAGCGCCCTGCCCGCCTCAGGCCCTGCCTGCCATTGTTGGAAGCACAGAGCCAAACGGTTGTTGACATAGACAGGCAGACGGTCTAGAAGACCCACAGGAAGGGCCCAGTCCTGCCCATGGACTCTGATCGTGTCTTCCCCGGGGAGCCCATATTCTTGCAGCCCTGCAAGCATACCCAACATAAAGAGACTGTCTCATATGTACCCTACAGACCATGACTGCCCTATGGGGCAGGGTCTAAGCAAGACATTTCCCCAGCCAACCAGACTACACGCACCTGTCACAGCTAGAACGTCCCACAGATGATTGGCCACATCCTATTGAACACCCCCCCATCCATCATATCTAATCAGTCTCTATAACAATCAGGCCTTGCTTAGTAGTAACAGACTTATTGTGGGTCTACCTGTGTATTAATGAAGCCCATGCTGCCCCACAGCCACCAGCTGTCTGGCCGGCTTAAAGGCACAGTACTAGGGGTCTTGAAGTATTCCATCATCTCTGCAAATTTCTCTTGCATAGCTGCACTAGCCCCATGGAACGTAGGGTTGGATTGGAACGGTTTCTGTGCACACTATAGTAAGTATCATTGGACACTACAGGTATAGCTTTTTGATCACACTGTATTGCAATAGGCAAGTAATCACATTATGAATCGTATGGTTAGGAACAGCTGATACAAGAGAAGGGCACAGGGGACAGATGAATACAGACATATATATCACAAAATAATATACATATACATTAGAAAGGGAGAGGGAAGCAAAGGGATGCCAAGCTAGAAGAGGTTCAAGACGCAAAAACAAATAGAATGAAAGAAACCACAACAGATAGGGGCGAGACAGGAAAGGAAATCAATGATACAGATATATATATAGACAAACATACCACCCCCTATTGATAGGGATAGACCCACCTGTACAACAGCCTGCTCGTGAGCCGTTTTGCCTTTAACCTCTTGTACCAGGCGCACCCTTAGACACTCAGGTGTCACGCCAAGGTCAACAGGACTATTGGGACTACCAGTGTTGCCCTCCATGAACCCCAGAATCACATCCAATAGGCCGTCTTCTCGTCCTCTGCGATTGAAAAAAGTGTTACTATCAACCACATCCCATTGGTACCCATGGAAGGCCCCATGGTGTTTAGTACTTACCCTTCTCTCTCCCATCTCTTATGCTCCTCACTATCTCCTTGACCTAGTAATAGCTGCAGAATGGTGTTAGCAACTTGGTAATTAGCACCCTATATTGACTGTACTTGCCAAGGGTATATGCCTATAAAGACACGATTATGAGGGCTATGACTACTGGCTGACTAGCTAGCTCTATTAAGGTTCTGATTATACCGGGTAGAAGGGAATAATAATAATAAGCCTTAGAAACAATAGCTCATGCCATAGATACCTCAATACAGAGGAGAATTAACGTAGCTACTTACCTGACGCGTGCTTGGGAAGCTAGAACACTGAGCGGCCATCCACACTAGCCAATTATTCTTAGGAACAGGTCTGTGCAGTTCCATAGGGTGCATGTTAGAGCATATAAATACCACATATTAGCCTTGAATGGGACCCAGTGTGAATAATATAAGTACAGCAAAAGATGACCCAAGGCAAGGTGGTGCTCATTTGAGTAATCGTATATTATTATTAGATGATTTAGGTCTGCCTGTATCATTACATATCATTCAATGCATCTCTTCCACCAATCACATTGCAATAGAACAGCAGACTATCTTGGTCCCACACTGAAGCAATTGTATTGAGGCAAATCATGCAGGGAGGAGATGGCCCTACTTTCCCTTTGGTGGATGAGCCAGGTGGCGCATGGTAGCCTCAAAGATGCCACTAGTCCTAGGATCCATACACAGCATTAACAGCTGGTCGGCTAGCATGCTCCACATCCACCCATTCTCCCCTGTGCCCTCATCACCACCTGTTAGCCCCGACCCTATACATGGCTCACCCTCACTGCACAGAGACTGGCTCACCTCTAGAGCTACTGCGACCCAATGCCTCCTCTATACGCAGACTTATGGCCTCTGCCAGAATAATAACACATTTGCAGCGTTCTCCACTGTTTCCCTGGGTGATCATAGATTAGATTGACACCAATGCTGGATTCGTTTGCGTATATTAACCCGCCTAGACTGTAGGTCCCAATTTACGTTTAAATAACAAAATCTCATTCATCTATCTACCTCGTTATGTTTGTGTAGTAGCCCCAGAGCCTTGTCTGCACGACGTTGCGATAGGACCCCCATGACCAGGTTGAGGGATGGCTTGCGGTGTATCTGGCACGGGGATCTCTCTGGTCAGCCCTGATTGGTTAACATTATGCATCTAGTACCAGAGATTACCTACCGGTAGGGGCGGGAGGGCTGGGTGGGATTGACCAGCTAATAAGCAGCCATTCTCGTCCAATTGCCACCATCCTACAGTACAGGACTCCACCAAGGGAATCATGTTAGTTCGACCTAGAGAGGGCATCGGCCGCCGTAAGTAAAAGCAGATGATGTTCAACACGGCGTCTGTAAAATATTTCTATAGGCTTTCCAAGCGACATAGTGTAGAATATGACCTTGCCTCTACAGCATGACCATACCAATATTTCTATGGCCCTTAGAGGCTGGCCGTATGACAGTTCACAACTTCAACTATTATTAAGCCAGCATCCACTACAGGGTAATATTAGGGGAAGGAATGCAATGCACCTGTCACAGTGAGGAGCTCTACCAGGTGGCGCTGTCTCTCCTTGGTTCTAGTCGCATAGCCCTGTAATACCCAATGTACGGCCTCTGTCGAAATAGTCGCAACCTGAAGGCCATATTAGTCCGTGGCTCGGTGCCTGCTACACCCTCACTGCTCTTTAGGAATGCCCTGCCTACCTGTAGGCCCATGATATAGTCTGGGATGTAGCGGCTAGGACTGGCACAAAGATGTTCCATCTGGCGGGTCCAAGGAAATGAACACATGGATCATTCTACTATACTATTATTGGTATATGATATTTGATGAATTGGTATGTATGGTTTATAACTGACCAATAGAAGTCTTACATTAAATGACCATACATAGTAAGGCTACTACAACACTTACTTATCAATCTTACTATCTTATTTGAACCTATAGGATGGCACTAGAACCCTACAAATCAATTCATGCTAACCAATAATAATGTCCTATGACTAGGTCACATGATTCTCTCCAGTCCTTATTGGTGTCCCAAACCATACAGCACAATGCCCAATCATTATTACACCTACAACAGATTCTGAGGCCTTAGAAGCAGCAAACATGCTAGCAGGCAGGGAACTAGGTGTCTGTGTCCATATCTGCCTGAGAACCACTGCCCCCTCCTGTAAATAATGTAGAGGGAGTTAATAAGGGCGAGTAGGCCTCCTAGTATAAGGCCAATGACAAGGGAACTGTTGACTTGATTGCAACAACAGAGACAATGCTTATTCCCCCTCACTATTACATTATGGGAGAGATAACTATATCCAGTACACTACATGCAGCCACATATCTAAGGTAACTATTTCTAATATTTGGAATTAACTTATAGGATCCATCCTATCCAATCATATGACAAGTCAATTCATAGCAATGGTATAATGACTAATTAATGACTAATTAATGACTATGTGACTGGTTGCTTTCTGCTCCATACATAGAGAGTTAATGTCTTGCAATCACATGATTTCCTTGCAATGCCTTATACCTGAATGAGTATGTCTATAAGCTAATAAGATTACACCATACTGACAAGCTATATCCTATTAGATTATCGCACACTTACTGCTCGAAGGCCCTTGGGTAGACAGGCTTCCAACACGCCACACACCATCTGCAAGGATAAAGGATGACATGTGAATAATAGAGAGGGAGAGGGCCGGCCAAACCTCATAGAGTCCTAGGAGTGGATGAAGATCAGCCAACTCACCTGCCACAGTACACTATTATGATAGGCGAGGATGGATTGTGGGGCGGCAGCCAATTGGTCCAATGTCACCATTTTTTGATTCAATGCACCTCCTACCCTCTCCCTGTTAGTCCTAATCTCTATGGAAACCAATCACCAACGCTCCCAGTGTGTCCCCCACCCCACCTAGTAGAGAGCCTATAAGCGCTAGGCACCCTTGGTGTCGACTGTACTGATGGCACAGGGCAGTCAATACCTGGGCCAGACGGCGCCCTGCCTCTTGGTCTGTTCCCTGTATGTCCAATCAGCATTCATTCCCACCTCACCCTGCCTATCACAACATCGAGTCCTCTCCTTCCACCAACCTACAGGCATATAGCCATACCATACAGGCTCACCTACCCCATCACTCAGCTGGTCCTTCAGACCTGCCCACTGCTCTTTAAAGTCTAGCCATAGCCGGTTTCTTATACCTTCTGGTCTGTATAAACCGTGTTAGTTTACCCTTCTCTTGCCTCAGATAGTTCTACGTCTAGATAACTAACATTAACCGTCATATCTTGGGTATTTTATCTCCTACCAACCAATATTCTGTTAAGCACTGTAGAATTTATGACTATCTAATTTTTTTCTTCTAAATAAGCTCTAGAGTGGAGAGGGGTAAGTTGTAGACAGAATGTCCAGTTGGTACGTTGATGTGTTCAATATGATGACCTATTGTGAATATACCTTCAGGTGGCAAGGTCCCAATGCTACATTCAATGCATGTATGGATGAAGATAAGGAATAGTGAGAAAAAGGGAGGCGCACTGTGTGGTAGGAGTGTCTAAACTGTTTGACTATGCCTCTAGGTGTAGGAATACAGAGGCAGGATGCAGTATATATGTAGGGCGTATTGTTTCCTTTCTAGTAGCAGTATCCGTAGGACGGAAAACTATAATATTATTTTGACTATAGTTCGAAAGCAGCAGCACAACAAGAAACAGTTTGTACTAACCGGGGTAGTTAATTATATAAGAAAAAATAAAAATAACACAAGCCAAGAATATATGATCATTATACACTGTGGAACCTACCCTAAGGCCAAAGCTTCCGCAGAGTTCGCAAGCTGCAAAAAAATAGTTAGTCAGTTGGCCAATTACCGTTTGGTGTGTGTGTAACAGGTAAATATAAGAATGTATCCCTTACACTAAGGTTTCGCTCCAGCAGGTGGTTAAGGGTGGTCTGTATATGACACATAGTCTGATCCTCCACAGGCTCTAAGCCTGCAGTGGAAGCAGTAACTGACATGGCAATCTTCCCGCAGATGGCACCACCTGAAGCCCAGTGAGTATTCGGCTATATAGTGGGACAATATAATACACTATAATATGTTATTAGTAGAATATGGTATGATATTATTATACTATATTACATTAACATATAAGGTATAATATGTTGTTATACTATATAATATATTATTATTATGATATTATACTATTTTACAATTATCTTCTATTCTCCTTGGTTTATTATCACTTAACCGGTCACAACTATTATTTCTATTTGAAAATTTCGCGCTATTCCCTCATTTGCGCAACTAATTAACCAATCATACCCTCCTAATGTATCAGCCTATTAATTTATTTACTAGTACTATAGTCCTTAGTAAATAGACTTAGCAGTAGTATTTATCTGCCATAATACTATAATGCCCTCTACCATAAGTATTACCTTATGGATTTTCTTCCTGGTCAGCGTATTGCCTGTGCGTCGACTGATGGCCTAGACTTTGGAACTATTCGTTATGTAGGACCGGTAGCTAATACAGAAAGTGAGTACGGGCTGGCTAGTCCAATTGGGTCACTGGAGACAGCCTCTAATAAGACCCTTATATACAGAGGATTGGTGTGGTGTAGAATGGGATGACTCAGCCAGGGGGCGACATAATGGTACCTATAAAGGTGTCTGTTATTTTAAGGGAAGGTAGGTGGTGGGGCCTACTCCATATATTGCAGTTTGCAGCTCAATGCCTAGTCCCAGGGCCTGACCTACCATACGTCTACAGCCACCCCACTGGGTCTTCCTTTGTTCGACCCACCAAACTACTTAGTGGAATTAGTCTGAAGACTGCCCTCTTAGCCCGCTACGACTCCGTCAATGACATTGATAGCGACAGTCTCTTATTCTCGACCACTGCTAGGTAGGTGATGTATGGTAACTCCTACCTATTAGCACCCTTCCTTTCTGACTGTATGTCTAGGCTCACTTCTCTAACTGTACAACATCAGACGACCCTACGAGACACTTAGTCATATTGGACTTCAGCAATCGTGTATTCTTGACACCGAGGACCTGAATGACTTGTACCTACTACTACCAGGTATGTGCTAGAACGTAAGCTAAGGCTTGTATGCACTATAAGATTTACAGGAAGAAGTCGGAGAATTGGCAGGTCAAGGTTAGGATTGAACGGACATACGCACTATATTATAGAGGATAGATACGCAAGATAAATTAAGTAGCTATCCAACCTGTAGTAAGTAGTAGGGTGCAATTAGGACTCATCAAAGCGGCCATGAAGTTGTACAGTGCCTGGACCTCTCAGGCAATGCTATTCGTCAGTGGAGAACGTTGTTTGATTTGGCTACCCAATTGGAAGGTCTGCATACAGTAGATCTAAGGTGGGGCGCCCTTCTCCCTTACATTACTATATGCCATCTATCAGTCAACACAGTCAGCCAAAATTTGCTTAGCTCTAATGTTTGCATATATATATATATATATATATATATACATCTAAGCATACAGTTGCCTAGCGAATACCCATGCACTACTATGCTTTGTTATTAATGGTTCTACTATAATCTAACCATTCCTTTCCCCAGTCGTAATCCCCTAGATTCCGTTTTACCTCAGGGCCTACCAGTGGTGTGCAATATTAGATGCCTCCATCTTAATGGAATCAAGGGACTGACCTGGTCATTGGTGTGAATTTCTCTCATGGGTCATAGGGGAAGAGGGTGCCTCCAGGGTGTTGATGCTTATATCCTCCCAGATCCAGGCCCTACAGGCCCACCTTCCTAGCTTACAAGAGCTCCATCTAGAGGATTGCGACCTTGACTCGCTGACTGTAGCGTAAGCAGTGTGATTGGTTTGTTTACATAGCCTAATTTGTATGTTCAAAAGATTGTGTGTGTGGGTCGAGTGATATGATGAACATGATATGCAGCCAAGGGCCCATGGTATCATGTGGCAATATATTTTAATGATAATGGGATGGAGGCGTTAATAGTCATAGGGGGTAGGCAGGGATCTGAAATACTACCCTCCTTTGGGAATCTGGAACTACTGAATCTACAAGGCAATAGGCTGACTGACTGGAAGGACCTG
This sequence comes from Ichthyophonus hoferi, assembly GCA_002751075.1. Lineage (NCBI taxonomy): Eukaryota > Ichthyosporea > Ichthyophonida > Ichthyophonidae > Ichthyophonus > Ichthyophonus hoferi. The sequence continues at coordinate 55,114 of NAOQ01000351.1, forward strand.
GATGGTTTGTCTATTCTGCCTAGGTAAGGTTGATCACATTGCTCTATGATTGGTTCCACAGTATGCCTAGAGACACATTAACTAGTCCCTTGATTGGTTTAGACTGATGGAGAGAATAAGATATCTAGAGGAATGTGATTTCTATAATACATATATATGTGTGTGTATAGATTGGAAGGATCCTATTGTTCACAACACCACGTAAGTAATGCAGTAAACAGGGTTCATTTCTGTTACAGACAGACAGCTAAATACAGTTATATATATGTAAAGGGCTAGGTGTACGCAGAGGTACATAGGTAATGTCAAAGGGCTATGATCTTTACAGGCATTATGATTGTCCTATAAAAGGGCAAGTCTACGCGTTTATATTAAGGGCGTATATTTATATCTAGTTTTGGACGCAACTCTATTGGAAAGTGGACTTTGAAAATCTAATTCTATTGATTGTACCTTTTTCCATAGACTGACAACGCTGATTTGTGGAGGGAACCCATTTAAAACCATCCTCCCGTCCCCTTCCCAGTCTGGTTTTTCCTCCCTCACCCACCTCTCTCTAGCCCACAATGTGATTGATAAGGTATAGTGTATATTCCTTTTTATGTGTAGATACCCCGAAATGATGTCTTCTATGATCACTATATCAATAGATATAGATTACAGCTGACAATCTTATATAACCTCAGTGGGAGTATGTTGCTCATCTCAATAGTTTATCAGCCCTAGTCAATCTGCGGTATACTGACAGTCCTGTGACCTTAGGTGAGTGTATCTACTTAGTATGTGACTCCAGTGTGCGATTAAAGCATCCATTCTAACAGCTGATTGACAGAGACTGGCTCTGCAAATGATGTACGGTCTACACTGATTGCTATCCTGCCGGGTATTGCTATTCTGAATGGTAGTGAGGTGAGGTTGGATACCTTCTAGGTATATTGGTGGGTCCATTTAAAGGGGGTATGAGATGTTAATCACTTGGGTACCTAGATCAGTGCAGTAGAACGTAGAGAGGCAGAGCTGTGGTACTTGAAGACACATGGTCCTGCCTATGCCTTAATTGCCAATCTCCCTCCTGACCATGAGGCTCACGTGACCTTTTATAGAGACCACCCTGCATTTGCAAGGCTAATGAACAGTAAGCAGTCTGATAAACGATTGGTGGAGAGTGCAAATTTATTGGGTGCTAATTCGTTATTTCGTAGGTCACCAATGGCAGCATTGCCCTGAGAAACCCAAGTCAATAAAACTACGCAGCCAGCTACTGGGTATGTTGGGGGTGTAGTAAAGCAAGGACTGGGTTGGATGGGAAGGAGAGGTACTAATAAATGGGAAGGACAGAGCTTGTCATTATGAAGGATGGTGAAGGTGGCCCTGGGTTGATCAAGCGAGTCCCAGGTAAATACAAGACTGCTATTGGGTGTGCCACTCACTAATCATTATATTTATTGGATATAATTGGGGCGTCTGGGCCAGTAATGTACTTAATGTAAGGCATTATACAGCGAAGATTATGTTAGACTATTGTACTTAGTATGTAGATTGTGATAATTATGATATCAAATCAATCATTTTCTTTGATTTCTGGTACACAGTGTTGTATTATCTTTCTAAGGCATACTGCATCAGTCCAGTCCCAGCTGGATGATCCTATACAGCCCCACACCAGAACAATGACAACGCAATGGAAGCAAACTACAAAATAATTTGTGGATACAATCCACTTATATTCATTCATAATATACAGATCGAATTACATCGATGTCTTGGGACTATACTAAGAGAGGGTGTGGGTCCACACACAGACAGGCTAACGGTGGGTCGTCTTAAAGCCATGATTCAGGCCGCTATGAACATCCCTGTAGTATCACAGCACTTAGCTGTGTCGCTCCCTCAGGTAATATAAGGTGTGGCTAGTAAGATGTGAGAGGCAAGGGACCCATCTAACTGTCTATACTCTCAGGGGGGCTCTATGAACCTGACAGATGATCTCCGCCAGTTATGCTACTACGATCTGGCTAGTGGGTCTACTATCACTGTGTCCGCCACTAATACGTAATATATTTAGGCCTTTTATCCGGGTATTCTGCAGTGTTAAATGTGTTAAATAGTGGTGTCTCCTCACCTATATCCCACTAAAGAGTCTACATAAATATGCTCGTTACCTGTGTGTGTGTGTGTATTCTGGGAGATGAAGAGGTCGTCATCCAGACTGTCTCCTATGGCTGCCATCATTTGGCTTCTAGAGGAGGGTGAATGTTCCGGTTCAGTGGGACATAACAATAAACGACCAATATATTGTAACTTCAGATTATTACCTACCCAGTAATCCCTCCGACAGTATCGTAATCCATACATGTGCTGTTAGGAGTGGGCAAATTACTTAGCAATAAACTCTCTCCAGTGGGGGCTTGTAATTCGGATTTGACCAAGACAGAATGGATAGGGTCATGAGATGGCCTTTGGAGTATATGGCCTGCATCACGCTTGTAACCTAGGGTGGTATTATCCGAGGGGTTGCCAAGGTTGGGGGGTATCTTCTTCTCGATAGGGACATCGTTAGTATTGTAGGAGGGATTCATATGATTGTGTCGGGTGGTAGTGGCCAATGGCTTGACCTGAGCCACATAGCCACCTGGTGTCTGATCGGGCTTGGTTGCTGGAGGGGTGTGTATGAAGAGAGGAGAGTCTCGCTGGGTAGTGATATTGCCGTCTTTCCTGGTTGAGTAGCTATCATGTTGTAAGGGTAAAGCCGTATTGGTGGCAGCCTTGCTGCGTAAATCGACCTCTCTGTCTTCCAGTTTTACTGTCTGTCCATTATAATTGAGGTGGTTAAATACGACAAGTCCTAGTGGTGTGCAGAGTGATCCTCTATGAGGAAGTAAAAACTCATATAAAACATAACTTGTTTGTATCTTATACAATGGATGTGGTAAAACCCTATATGATAATGCCTGGAACAACGAAGTATTGGTGCTATGTTATAATATAACAAATTGGTAACTATAGTATTAAAGTAGGATTAATCTGATAGGAGTACTGGATGATTCAATGGGCAGCTATTGTCATCCAATCAGAATCAGACTAGGTCTATATATCATGTGGTAGTTGGAATAGAGGATGCCAACCCCTCCATCTTCCAGGAGCTGCATCCTATTTACAACATGAGTGGGCTCTTACTGGATCCATACTAATAACATTTACAAACTGAAGTCCTGGCCCTGCCTATAGAGTTTTATCTATGGTATGTGTAACAAGACTGGCAAAAGCATCATGATTGAATGGCATAACACTACTGGGCCAATCATTAATATTCGTATAAAGATAAAAAGAGAAGGGGTAGGAGTGATGTGTACACATGCCTTAGACTGCTTTTTCTGTCCTATAAAGTCCCGATAATGTTTGTCATAGATGCAGTTACCTAGGCCGTTACCAAACATTCGCATAGCTCGCTTGAGCGCATCGGTTATAGCCTCCTTTTTAGCCTAGAGGTAGGGGCGTGGGGCGTTGGGTATATGGAGGAGGGGGAAAACTGTCAACATAATGTACTAACCCATCACACTGAGGCTTATTGCAGCTCATTAGCCCTCTCCCTCTTACCTTTTCAATGGACAAGGCCTTAGATTTCATGCCTTCACTCACTCCAAACCCGACATCTTCGTGGAAGGCGCCATTCTTCAGCTGTATTCGCACCACAGCTGTGATGCCAACACTGAATCGACCCCCTCCCATCTCGTCTGTCTGAGACCATCTTTGTCTGAGCTCATATGCTTATAGCTACCAGGTATTGTGTTGTATATATGCAGGCATATGGGGAAAATGTCACATATAAACCAGATCAAGGCATGTGAGATAGGCTCCCATGATACCAACCAATGCTGTAATTCGTAATTCTAATTGAGGCACACCTTTTAAGAGGAATGATCAATGCTATGCATTACCAAAAAAAACATATATATATATATGTATTAAAAAAATATTGACAGATATTAAAAAGAAGACAAACCAATGAACGGCCATCAAGGATATATGGAAGAAATAGGTAAATCCCCAATCAGCAGCTTGATGACTAATATAAAACATGAATGGGCACTTACAAAGTCTGTCTCTAGGCGCATAACACTAGAATTCCAACCATCAAATCCAAAGGTGGCATTGGCCAGCTCTAGGGTTAGAGTATTAGTACTAATTACCACCCCCTGTATGTACAACAATCTCAACCTGCCTAACAGAGCTTATCATATAGGGTGGCTGGTTATGGGCCACAGTTCATTTAGTATTATTAAGACAATTACCGTTATAATGTCATTCATATAACAACCTCAGCATGCAATTAATTTACAAAATGTTCTACCCTCTCTGTCAATAATTACCCATTCAACACTATTTTACATAAACCCTTAAGCATAGTGCCACAAGTTCATATATATCCAATCACAATTTCAATAAACTTATTGTTTTTCATACACAGAATAACAGCCAATCCTTCGCGTAAACAAAGAGATTACAGCACCATAGTGCAATGGAATAGAAAGGAAATTTAAAAGAAAGTAGCTTATTCAGAAGGCTAAAACAAGGAAAAGAAGAAATAGACCATGGAAGGTGGGTCGGGGTATTGGTATAGGGCACGCACTATGGTACATTTATCCTAGATAAATATAATGTTATGACGTAAAAAAGACTGGACTGGTAATAATTTTTTCTTAGCCTGTGATCCGGAGAGTCCTCTTAGGTTGAGAGAGGTTGGTGGTGTTTATTGGAAATAAAAGAGGGTGTATGGGTGGGTAAATGGTTACGGGTATACAATAATATATATATATGCAAACATTCTAAAAGCACATCACTGAGCTGTAAATCACCTATTATCTTGTTACCCTCGACATACGCAACCTTCCCTCCCCCCGCCTGTCTGTAGGAGATAAACTCACTCCCAAGATTCTTCCTTAGCTCCTGCTGTATGGCTTGTCTCTCCTTTTCACTGAATTCGCGCCGTGTGTCCTGCATTTTTATTAGATATAGCAACACTAAACACCTAATTATACCAGACTTTCAGGTTATCAATAAAGTTCTAAATTGGTGTGTGTATAAACTTTTAAAAGTTTACTCCTTATGATAGGGACGGAAGGCCTACAAATGTTATTGTCGCAATTGTTGATGCGAGAGTATTGGCAAAGACAGGTTTGGCGCAGTCTATATGTCGTGAGAGTGTTGTTTTAAAATTAATAACGAGCTACTTAACCGTGATTCTCGAGGTATTTGGAGGGTCTTCGAATCTAAAAGTGGCCTGGTTAAGGTGATATATCACACACCTTAGTTGGTTTGCAATAGGACACGGCTAAGACTGATAATTGATTTTGGGCAAACCTGCATAGGTATAACTTACAAAATATCAAATCCTCCTATATTCCTCTACCGTTACCTATAATAATTAATTGCCAACACCTTCCTTTCCTATTGTCTATGAGACCATAAGAACTATGCAAGTCAGTTTCATACGGTCCCGCTTCTTATCTCCTAGTTGCACAATAATAGCCGTTTTAAAATTTAAATTTCCCGCGCTTAGTCTGCTGCTGGACGGATTAGGAAACTCTTATGTATATGACAGGACCGGGGATTCACTAGCCTGGAATTTTTCAATGATATGAACTAAATAGTTTAATAGTTTTACCAATGAAAATCCAGATTGTATTATTCATAAATTGTTTAAATGGTGATATCTATATCACCAACAAAAACACCGATTGCTATTCGTAACCAATAACCTATAAGGTAATGTATTTGTAACCATTGTAAACTGTGTACTGAAACTATACGGAAATAATTTAATAGCAAGGTGTACCTTCCACCAATGTAAACTGCGATCGTAATCTGACATCTCTAAAATAAATTATCCAACCTCACCAACCCCTCTATAGATACCTATGTTACTTCGTCTGCATAATAGTAGAATAAAAAATTGCTTAAAGATTATTTTACAAAAATATAGTTAGAGATATACGGCCTCTCATATTTAATATATTAGTCTCTATATATATACATCTGGAGGTACCTTTAGCCTGTTGCCTTGTAACAACATGAATTGTGGCAACACATCACCAGTTCCTGACGGACCTCCAGTACAAAAGACAGCGAGCCCGGGCTCTCCAAACCCTCCCCTTTACCGTACATCTTTTACCCGTAGATTAATTCCTAAGCGCCACTCTATTTTAGATGATTATATGATACCAGGGAAGACACTAGGGGTGGGGGTGAATGGGAAGGTGAAGTTATGTATGAATAAGAAGACTGGGAGGCGGTATGCTCTTAAGGTATGGCCGCCAAGTGTGTATGTTTATTATAAAGGGTCCCTTATTCACTGTGAGTGTATTGTATATTACGTTCTAACTATGCCCCTCTATGTTTACATTGTAGTCCCTATGTTTTTCTAACTCACTCTTTTCTATCTCTATTATTTAGGTCTATTATGGTTTCCTTCTTTAATTTTTACTTAACAGAGTCTTGTTCACCACTAAAATACCCTTCTTTCCCTTTCATATTGTAACTGGCTCCACTTTATCTTCTTCAGTGTACCATCCTAGGCAAAGGTTCACAGTGTATATGGTAGTTATATTCTGATAGGAATGGCACCGAGGGTAATATATATAGGGAGGGAGTGGGAAAGAGAAGGAGATATATTGGCGGTCTATACAGCTATGACCTCTATCCCAGAGATGTTAACTGCAGGTGGTGTGGGAGGGACTCTACAGATACTCACCGACACTCCTAAGGCTAGGAGGGAGATTGACCTGCATTTTCGCTGTTGTCTTCACCCAAATATAGTATCAATAGCTGACGTATATGAGAACTTAAATGATAATCGCCGCTGTCTCCTCATGCTTATGGAATGGTAGGTGATAGGTATAGGTTATAGAGCTTGGTGTTACTAGGCTGGGAGGGCAACGGGAAGGTAGGGGCTTGGAGATAGTAATATCCCAGTGGTGTATGTATGGATTAGTGAAATGGTACATATATATAGCCCCAGTAAGGTAGGCTGTTACAGGTTTACTGTAAGGTGACTGACTGTAGTCCAATGGATGGCCAATAGTATGGAAGGTGGAGAACTATTTGACCGCATTCAAAAAAAGACACAGTTTACTGAAAGGGAGGCCGCCGAGTTAGTCAGAGGGGCGGCCTCTGCTGTACAACATATACATGCACAAAACATAGCACACCGTGATCTGAAGGTAATAAGGCCTAGGCAGTATATATAGTATATTCATATGACCTCTGTGCCGTCTCTCTCCTCTCTCCCTCCTACATCGTGCCTGTCTTACCTGATTTCTATATATGGTACCTTCTTCCTTCTACTATTCTACGTCGTACCTTCTTCCTTTCCTTTTTATGAAATAACAGAGGGCCAATGACCATCCTGTAATCTATAGAAGTGTATATATTTATATAGAGACATAGGCCCACTTCCTTTGTACCATTAGCCCCTTGCCCACTGTATATATTGCCCTATTAGTTGTATATTCAATCATATATTGTAAGTATATAGAAATACTGGTGTCCCTAACCCTACCATATAAGGTAACCATTATGCTAACCATTGTACATATAGCCGGAAAACCTCCTCTTTGTAGATGCAGTGGAAGAATGCAATACCCTTAAACTTATGGACTTTGGGTTCGCGAAGGAGGTGGACCAGGTGCTACAGACCCCCTGCTATACCCCTTACTATGTAGGCATGTATTCATTGGTTGCTTTATATTTATGTGAAGGTGCTTATTGGCTGGTACGTGATGTGGTATGTATACTACATATGTTATTATACTAGTATTATTTATATATTATATTAATACCCTTTTCTATACTATCGCTGTCCACACCACCTCTAGCCAATCATATTTTTCCTATTTATTTCTACCTTATTAGTCCGCTGCCCATACACGTGTATGTACCAATCATGTGACTACATCCTGTTATCCCCCCTATATTTAACCCTCTTCATCCAATCACAGCCCCGGAGGTACTCCATGCGGAACAACGTAAAAGTAGTCGTTACGACAAGTCATGTGACATGTGGTCCCTAGGCGTCATTCTCTATATATTGTACGTCTGATTGATAATTGGATAGGGATCATACAGATTACTCGACGGAATGGGGCACATATGGTGACATTGTTATCTCCCGCATTAGATCTTATAAAGATGATATGGGGATACACAATATAACCTATATACTATACTCTATATAACCTATATAGCCTAGTGACTAACAGGTTTCTGTTCCCTAGACTATGTGGATATCCGCCCTTCTACAGTGAGCGAGGTGCACACATATCCCCAGGCATGAAACGCCGTATTAGGTCAGGAGCCTATGACTTCCCCGACGAAGAGTGGGGCTGTATTTCAATGTCGGGTAGGTATTGATAGAGGGGAGAGGGAGAGGAAAGGGGAAAAAGTCTAACATGGTGGAGTCTATAGTCAAGGATTTAATTCGCAAGTTGTTGCACGTCGACCCTGAGAAACGTATGACCATTGATCAGATGATGGCACACCCCTGGATAGCGGTAAGTAGCCACGGTATAGAAGGAGAGAGGGAGAGAGGGGATGGGGACAGGGCCCTATGGCCTGGATCTCATGAGTGATGGATGAGACGGTTAGGTAGCTGGCAAGTGACATGTAAGGTTGTAAGAAATGAGTCTAATCACTGTATATGTGGTAGTAGTCATGGCAGTATAGCCCTATATTACACAAGGTAGATAAAGATGTGGCTGCATGTCATCATATCTGTTTATGGTATAGATATATTAACACCCACTGGATGGTAATGATTCTAACCCAATGGTATAATGGGCAGCAACCGGATGAGGTGCCCTCAACTCCCCTTCATTCTGTCCGAGCCTTCCGAGAGGACCCACGTAATATGCATGGCATCAAGGTAGGCACCAGGGGTGAGGGGGGCATGTATTACGGCACAGCGTGTGGCCTCATACTAACCACATACATGCACAGGAGGAGATGGAGATGGCATTGTCCCATATGCGGGTGGAGGAGCAGACCATGGTAAATTCCATCAACACGGCTAGTAGCAGTTTACTCAATCGCCGCAAGAAGGGGCACCCTGGCTTAGAAGCTCAGTACCTTGAGGGTCAGTAACCATTGTAGGTAGGCAGTCCATACACAGCATGAGTCTGAGTCAATAAGCAAGTTCCTGCCACCTCCTTGGCCAATAAACACCCATGTATATAATGCCATGCCCCGACCCCTTAGTATGCTAGAGAGTGTATAGCGTGGGGTCAACGGTTATCTCATTGGTCCGTTCCAATATCACGGTACTACCGTTGGGTAGCTGGGTGTTGATTGGCCCGCTCAGATCCAATGGTTGCCCTGTGTTACTATTAAATAATTGCAATCGCTGGGGGTCCTACCAATCATTATTAGTTAATATAAGTTATGACCACAGATAGAACACGTGGTTGAAATTAGACGTGGTAATATGCATGCAGCACAGGGGCCTAGTAGGTACAGAGGATGTGGCCAGGTATAGCCCTGCATATGTCGTATATAGGGATAGGAGGGTGGGCTTAGTGGACAGCTGGGCAATAGTATGTGGGAATTACACAGTGGGTTGATCATAGAGAGAATTGTATTTTAATGGAAAATGTAAAATTAAACACCTATGTTAGCGAGTTATTTCAGTCACTTATGGCCGGCCAATCAATCATCCAGGATGATAGATCGCTTTGCACCTCGAAATTATTAAAAGTTGAATGCTTCATTTCAGTTGTATTGGCCTAAAGTGATTGTTATGTGATAGATGATGTGCACAAACCTGAACTGTGAGCTGGTTGTTTTGATTGGCTATTCTAGCCGCCTCGGCCACAGCATCCAATAAACGCCCAGCAGACCAAGACTAAGAGGGGGATCGATAGGGTCAGTGGATGCCTGTAGGCCCATAGGGCATCTATGTAGCCTATCTACCTGTGGAGCGTAGATCAGTAGGCTGTCAGGGTGGTGGCCTAGGGAAAGGACTATCCGCAGATAATGACGTTGTCCTAACGTCACTGAGGCTAAGGGCTACGATCCCGTAGGGGTTAGATTAACCATATATAGTGCAGTATATACCCACCCACCATATATAGCAACATGCTCTACCTTGGCATGGAGTTTAAGCTTCATTAGCTGCACCTTAAGGGCTGTCTGCCCGGCCTTGGTGCTGATTGGTTTGGTCACTGGTCCGTTCCAAATTAGTTGATTGGCCCTATGATGTCTATTTAGTCTAGCCCCCTCTATCTATCAGTACCTTTTGTAGATGGCCTAGGGGGTGGTGCTACGCGTGATGTTACCTCTCTCTCTGTAGTCAACCAATAGTCAGTGACCTGCTGTGATTATACCCTCCCCCCTAACCTCCAATAGTATACACCTATTGGCTGGGATAGGCTGGTGCAGGCGTGGTCCTGACACATTCTATGCCTGGGGACAGAGATTTATTTAGAGAATGTAGGGGCCTAGAAGGGTCAGGCGTATATGGGGTATAGGTATATTGGGGTCGGAGTTGTGTCTATATAGACCAAAGACTAGCCAGAACCAGGGGAATGTGTATGTGTGAGAACATGTTGTAGTACTCTAGCCATATAGAAAAACTCCCTACGCCGAAAGAAACACAGAAAATGTTAGTGTCACTGATATTGAAGAGAACATCCGGTTAGTCAACCACTAGGTAGACCAAGGTATAGAAGGATAGAGGGAAAGAGGCATAAAGTATACGAGTACTTACCGCACGCACATATGACGTTTACAAGATGAACATGGCATATAAAGGTAATCAGCGGTTTGACAGCCTATCGCACCACACTTGTAATGTTTTCCTCCGATGGATTGACAGCCCTGGGCCTGGTGTTGTGCTATCTGTCCCTCATCTCTATTAAGTAACTCCCACCTCAGCATCCCTTTCCCTTACCTTGCGGGGCATCCTGGTCACCTACCCTGTCTTGACTAGCAACCCCTATAGGTATTACTACGACCTGTTGACATGCCTCACACAGCACTGTCTGCAGGTGATATGTATGTTAACCCTTATTCATCATCCCCACGAGCTGTCCAGAACAGATCACTCACCGTGGAGTTGGTCTGGGCAGGACATGAATGAGCGAAAGGGAGACCATGCTCTTTACTGTCAGCCACCCCGAGGTCAGAGTGAGATCTACAGGGTCTAAAGGGACCTACCTGTCTGCATCCTGCTAAATATAGCTACTACTGTACTGTGATTAACTCTAGGCTGTATCTTGTCTAGCAGGCCTAATATAAATGCCTATATATGGTAGACAATGAGTGGGATGGCAAGGGGCAAAAGGTACACACCAAAAGAACTGACTACATCCAGGGCACTGTAAAGGGAGGAAGTCTGTGTATAGAAAGGAATGAATAGGGTGAGTGAGGTGAGATGACGAGGCCATAAACCCTCATGGACAAGATGATATGTAAGGTGGTTCTAGTCTATAGAATGGTAAAAGAGAAACAATAAACCCTAACAATGACAGGTAGGTAGGGGCGAGATAATGTTAAGTTCAAGCCAAATAGATAGCAAAGGAAATGTTATAGGAAATTATTAAGATAGAAATAAGGAAGGGGAGGCCAAAGACTACGAAAACGATTAGGAACAAAGTACAGGAAATACCAGCATAGGAAGGACAATATGTACTATGGTTGAGTGTATATAGGCTTACACTAAATAAACACTACCACAGGGCTATAAATATTGTTGTTGATAAGATGTTGTGTATGTGCCTGTATGGTTACGTTGTCATTTGCTGCAATGTGTGTACATTCTAAGGCATGTTGCTAAGGTACACATCAAGAAACAAAAACGGCTGTTGGCATAATAATAGCCTTCCACAAGTCATATAAACATAAAACCAACTGAGCTCCGTAACTAGACTGCCAAGTGTATGTATATGTATCTTTCTATACCTGTAGCCATCATATTTTCTTTCAAAAACTCTCATAAGCGGCAATTCAATAATTCAATAGAAGACAAACAACATCACGACAAGCAAGCCCTCCATATTCTAACTAGAAGACTTACCTAGTAGGTGGCAGGTTGGATACCCGCAGTGGCGGCCTAAGCCCATCATATCCCCTTTAGGAGGTGATCCCATATTTGTGCATAGGAGGTTTGGAATATAACTGTATTAATATAGATGTATAGTATTGGGTCTTGGTTACACTATAAATATATGAGTGTATATAAAAGTAAAGGTAGGCAAAGCTTTCTGTTAAGCTGATGGACTACAAACAGTAAGTGTTTATCAAGTAGATATTAAAAAGTGAACTATAACTCAATATTGTTCTATAAGAGGTACTGTAATATGTATATATTTGGTAGATGCTAGCTCTATGATAGAGGTAGTAGTAACATAATTCGTCGGGGAGGCCTGTAATAGAGGTATTAACGGGTTTCCTATCACTTTTATTGATATTAATCGCTCTAATATCTGTTTAATCACTGTTGTTGAGATTAATCGTCCTAATATTTGTCTAACCACTAACTAAACACCTATCAATACTTGGGATTCATATTAATGGCTTTAATCAGTATTTAATCACTAATTCTCTCTTTTCCAGTAGCACTTGATATACGTATATTTCATACAATCAATCATATATATCTGCATATCCACCAAGCCTAGAAGACAATAGAGGTGCTTATCTGTAGTATTTATTACTGCCCTTAGCCTACCTGACAGGGTATTTTATTAACTTATTACAACTTTTCCTTGGATAATTATTTATTCGTATTATTGCAATAAAGATAATATACTGATAATGACAATTTGTCATTATTTTTATGAAGCCTATATCTTTAGCATTAATACCCTTAGACTTAGGGCGACTAATTAATATACAGGAGTAAGTTTTCTGGGCATCTTGTATGAACCTAACCCTAACAGATTTCAAAATATTAATAATCTCTTAAAAAAATATCAGTATTTTAGAAGCCCTATAATCAAGAAATTACGATTGAAAACTGAAATATTAATCCACGCACAAATTAGGGAAATAAAAACTAGGCATATCCAGTATTGATTATCGTACAATACAGATCAGAATTGGGTGCATTGGTTGCACTTAATCTATAAAACATATTCAAGGTCAGAATCTGAATTAAATTCTTAATTAAATATAATTGCTAGTTAGTATTGGTCAGTGTTGTTGAATATGACAAAGAGATAAGGTAGTTGATAGCTGCTGGGTTATGCTAATATACCATCTATTTTTGATTGAGAATTGGTATTTACCGTAGGTGCGACTTATTATCCGTCGTATCATACACATATGTACTAATGCATTAATCACAACCTTCCCCGGTTGATTCTTGAGGTATGAACGAAAGTTATTAAACTATCACTGATTATTACCAATGCAATATTAAATAATTGATAAGTATTGGGAATCTAAACAAGAGGTGATTTACTACCAGCCTTATCCTGTGGTCTATATATCAGGGTGGCACCTATTGCAGTTTTTCACTGCCTATCAAAATCTATACATATTAATTTATGCATTGTAATAATACGCTTATTACATACTTCAATTTATTGCCTTGTCTTCGCATTCCTTTCACTTTGATCTTCTTGTTTCTTATTACTTCAAGATCTGTCGTGTCATTTTGCTGGAATATTATAAAGTATTTGTACTGGGAACAGAATTAAGACTGTGTTCAAATCATGAACGCCATAAATAAAGGTAACAACAGGAATATTCAATTAATTCAAGTATATCTCTATATAACTATAATCATTTAATATTATTAGTAATTATTATTACATAAGTGGCCTGAGAAAATTGTTAGTGCAATCTATTGGTGTTAAATTGTCAATCTAAGATGATCAATCAAAATTAAACCAGCCAATGGTAGAGGTCCTGAACTATATAATAAGCTATTTCAGTTCAAGTTTTTTTAGGACCCAGATAAAACATTGCCCATGCATCCGGCCTAAGACAAGTCCTGCCAACTTTTTAAATAATAAAAAACATATTTAGCATATCTGTACTCTGTGTATATAATAGACATGTTAAACCCTCTTAATTTGATATTTTCTCTCCTTCTAAACGAATATAGGTTACAGGAATTCTCTTGTCTCTACTTATTATTCCCAATAATAAATATAGAAAATTCAGCAAAGCTATGTGCATTACTATTTATTTATATAAATAATATTTATTATATTCTCTTACAACATATTTTAAATTACATAATTTACAGTAGTGAACTAACATACTTAATTTCAAAAACATTTATGAGTCTTTTATAAAAAAATGTTAACGTATACAGTAATAACAATATAAGGCTATTACACATGTTTATAAGCAATAGGGGATTGTTCTGTCGTACCAATAAATTTTCAAAAATAAATACATCATATCCATTTGGGTTTCATGAATAAACAAATAATTGTTTAGATTGATTTGCACGAAATAATAAACATAATCTCATTAGCACATCATTAAATGCATGTAATTGTAATTATCAAATGATATATGTAAAAATTTCAATTACCTCAACAAATAGACGGTTTTCATATTATATTCATGTTACTCAATACAATATGGCTTAGAGTGGAATAGTAATAAAACTAAGTAATTGGTGCTTGAAGTGGCCATAATGTAGTTTAAGCAGATAGTGACTGTTGCACTGATTGTTGATAGTTAATAGAGTTATTTTCATGTTCAGTCGCTCATAAGAACTTCAATTAACCTGCAAAATTATAAAAGTGCCATTACAATTTGAAGTAAATAGCTACACTTAATAAAAGTCAAACATACCAACGATGGTTTGATTGAATCGGGTCCAAGGCTAAGAGATTCTAGATCTTTCAACCCTTTTCCAATTTGTATGTGATTCATGTGCCATATAAAGCTAACACAATTTAAATTTACATGCACAGATACGTTCTCAAATGAGGTCATTAATTGTCCTAGCTAAGATTGAAAACCGGCTGCTATATATTTTACTATAACTTTAACTCTTATTGGCAAAGATGGGGTGAGGACGGAATTCACACTGGTTTGGCCGAATGGGATTTGACTATACTATTAGAGTCGGGATGAGAACGTAAAAAAACTGAAGACCATGTACTGGGTTAATTAGATGATAAGGCTTACCAAGTATGATAGTCTTATAATCCAACAAGGAGTAACACAGAAAAATAAAAAATGTCATGGATACACATTTTACTACTACGAATATTTTGGTCTTGAAAAGAAAGACTAAAACAAAGCATTTTCAAATCTAGGTCACCATGTTATTCGTTCTTCCTTCGGTTAATGATTGGTGTTTTAAAAAAACATTTTAATATATCACTTTTAATTGGGTTGTGCCGCATCACTGTTATTCATAATATATTTCATTGACGAATAATTGTGTCTGGGAGGTATATGATAAGCTACACTATGTAGTGACCAATAATGTGCGCAACCCAAGTTAAAATGTAGCGAATAGCCAGGCCTTCTAAATATAACTCACCGGCCCTTGGTTCTTTAGATTGATTATGAGCCTTCAGAATAATAAATTTATAGCAATGATAGCAATATATATATATTACATTACTATATAACTTAATTTACTAGCGGGTCGGATACGTATCTTGCATAACAGGTAGCAAAGGCTTCTGTGTAACCTCATCTCCTTAACTGTCGGCGGGGTGTGTTTTGTGTGGTAACTATGGTAGGTCGCCTCTTACTGTGTTATTAGTTGAAATCTTGAGCCATCGGCTGATTGACCTTCCTCCTTTAGGCCACTGAAGCATTCTGTAATGACGAGTTTGACGTCAAAGAATGGATTAATAAGGCATTTTCTGATAGCCAGACCTCAAACTTACCACTGGATGTAAGTGGGAGAAGAGGAAAGGCAGAGGGAAGGGGTATATACTATAGGGCCGACAGGTGATAGTAGTACCATAGGGAGTTATAAACCTACTCTAATAAATAATAGGGAAACATGGAATACAACTGACTGGGGTATTGTAGAAAGAGAAATATAGAGAGTATATTCCAGTGTACACTCCCTTTAACTTGAGGTTACTTCTTTGTAGGCACAGGCGTCCAATGTGCTCCTAAAACTGCAGATGGCGCTAAATGAAGCCAGTACAGGACTGGAGGAGGCAGGACGGCAGGCCATGGCCAACATACCTAGAGTGTTAAGAGACATAGACACAGTAAGGTGGGAGCCAAAGCTTGCAGGAAGAGTTCTATGAGAACAGTGTATAAGAAATTGGAACTGATGTTGTACAATTTTTCTGGGATGGGTAGGCATGATGCGACAACACTAAGGGAGCAACTGGATACTGTGAGGGAGGATATTGGGAAGGTGGGTACTAACATAGATAGACTGTCCATGTATTTAATGTTTGTGATATATGGGTATATGCATGGAGGCTATGTGCAAAGGAGTGCGAATGGGTTAGTGTTGAGGTATAGAACGAGAGACAAGAGAGAAGCGATGAGCTAGCAGAGGGTGGTGCAAAGTGGGTGGGGTTATGATAGAGAGACCATAGTAAAGGTAATGCCCGTAATAGTAATGCTAAAGACTATAGTGAGGAGAGGGGTGATAAGACAGGCAGGGGCAATTAGTGGTACGGTTAGTACGGGAAGGGAGAGTGATGATTGGATAGTATATATAGAAATAGGAGTGTGCTGAGAGGACAAGTACATAGCATTACTTCTTGACCTTGTATTCTTGTTTAAAAGTATATTTTTATGTGTTTGGGCACATTGGCTAGAGAGCCAATCACTAATAACACACCTCCTCAACATCCCCAAGATGCTAACCTAGCCTTACACCCCTAAGGGGGGTCTGTCTTTATGTCTCTTCCTGTTTCATGCTAATCTTACGGTTTGTCTCTATGGGGTGGTGGCAGGTAGAGAGAGAGACAGGGAGCTCTATGGCTAGTTTATCAGCTGTAGATAAGGTTAAAGGTAAGGGGGTATGGGAGAAGGGAGAGAGGAGGGAAAGATAGAGGGCTAGGAGCTTGACCGAATAAAAAGGGTGCCATAGTATGGACTACAGAGTTACGCATGGGGTGCGAATTAGGCATAGTTTTGGGGGATTCTATACCTCTTAAAATGTAAATATAGGGGGTTATATATCTCTTTTAATGTAATATAAGGGGTCATATATCTCTCTTAGTGTAAATATAGGGGGTCATATATTTCTCTTAGTATAAATTTATGAGGTTATGCATCCCTCTTAGTGTAAATATAGGGGTTTCTGAGTGAGGGGTCCTCTACAGAGAGGATAAGCCTGGCAGCAACAGCAATAAAACATGCCCACGACTGGGAGGCACTAGAAGGAGATCTAGATGGCCAATGGTTGGAGAGTGATACCGCACAGGTCAGTGTACCTGTATGGCTCGCAAGATATTTCTATTGTTATTGGGTTGTTATATTGACTTTCCGTCCTATAGGTGGCCGATAAACTGGGATGTCTTCGACAGGCTCTCAAGGCCCTTGGGGGATTACCCGACTATGCCGCTAGGACTAAACAGTTGAAGATATATGAGGTATGCATGGCTCTGCAGTGAGTTTCTCTTAGGGTAGGTCACGGGGGTCTATAAGTCTGAGTGGTTAAGTGTATGTCAGGACCAATGAGGACCTGGTACGAATTGGAGTGATGAACATGGTGATATATGGATCAAGATAAAGAGTGAGAATAGGAAAGAGAGAAAAATTGATTGATGGAGAAGGAGAGAGCAAGAGAAACAGGATGGAGGTAGATTTTATATGACTATAGTGTAGGTCCCCTGTAGTGTATGTATGCGATAGATGCCTGGCTGACCACCACCACCCCTAGACTAGGCTAGAGGCCCTTATGGCTCCCACTCTGATCGATGCATTTACCAACCATGATGCAGGTAGGTAGTAGGGGTATGTGGGTATGGGCATCAGGATATGTTTAAGGGTAGGTTTGGATAAGGGCTGTGAGTTGGTATGTATCTCTATGTCCCCCATGGCCCATTGGCCTATATATGCGCGTGTACATATCTATAGTTTTACATGCGGTGGAGTTGTTTGTATGATGTGGGCCACATTATACATTTGTGTGTCTGTGTATATGTACATATGTACACTTATAGTGTTTACTTGTTCTATTTTATCTTCCATATGGGGTGGTTACCAGTCTTAATCTAATCGGGGTTGTGGTATTTTCAGATACCGTGATCAGGTTACGTCACTACTTCAAGAGCATTGGTCGGGAGGACTTTGTCTATGAGTATTATTACAGCTGCCACAAGGCCCCTTCCATCGCCCATTGGTCTACCTTGTTGGTAGGTGCTACCTGCTGGTTATTGGATAGCCACGCACCCTGCATGTACCTAGGGATGGTGGGAGGGTTGAAATACCACATAGATGATGGTAATCAGTGAGATAGTAGGCGCATAGCAATAGGGATAATGGTGTGGTTAATGTACAGAATGTTGTATCATCATTGCAGACGTATCAGGTGGTAGGGTAGGGTGCCCTGCGCTAGAGACCAATAGTCTGACTATGATATTATGGAGACATCACAGTGGTGTAGCCTTTTCATTCGATTCATTAAATAGAATTGATTTTAAATTATTTCCTGCCGTTTTTTTTTTTTTTGCTTTTAAAATTAATAGATATATATGGAATCGGTTAATTACTTGAGGGTGAGAGAGCCAATCAAATGGCATCCTCCAATTCACATCGCTAAAGCCCTGCCGAGTGCTAATTGGCTGGCTGTGTGGCGAGGCAGGAGGGGAGTGCAGAGGCGGTGCCAGCCACCTTCTATGATCACCTATTAGCCCTGCTAGAACAGGAGGCCCCTTGGTTACAGAAGGTGTTTGCCAATGCCAGCACTGTCCTGTGTATTCTGTTGGTCCGCATCTTGACCGGACTAGCTCCTAGTCCTGTCGAGCGTCTGGCTAATCATATTCAGGTAGGTGAATGACCTGACACCAATAGGCCCTGGACTATAAAACATGGTTCAAAAGGTTGGGGACATTGATTGGCTGATGGAATAGCGATAAACATTATGTAACACACTAGGTTGGATATAAATCTCGCCCATGTATTGACTCCCTTTTATTATTGCTAGTCATTGGTATTTTATCATTATCTACCACCTGCCTCCTTCAATCACGAAGTTGCATTCTTGGTGATAGTGCTACATTCATCCAATAGGAGCCCTTCTAATACATAGTTCATAGGCTTACCTCTGTAGTATATGATTTTCTACCAATGAGACACACACCTAGTACGACACAGGGTGCTGACCCAATCACCTTTAGTCTGGGTCATCAGGGGCTGCTCTCGAAACTCTTGAATTGGTGCAAAGATCTTTGGAAAGGACAGTGGTGTTTATTAAAGCAGTAGATAGTGTGCTATTAAAACTAGGTAGGCTGCTACCCTACTATCCTACTATCTTATTATCCTACTACCCTACTACCCTACTACCCTATACCCTGTCATATCTGGACACTATCTCAGTATCTTTAATCTAATTATAGCTCTCTGCTCCTTAGTTGACCTTTTTTAAACATATTACCATTGGCTGAAGTGATGTCAAATCTATGTAGTGAATGGGTGGCAGATAGTGTATAGTAACTGGTTGGTGTCTTGGTCATCATTATAAAAGATATTCGAAGGGCTGTCTCATATCGGGTGGTAGGTCTGTAAGGACTAGAAGCAGGGAAGGACTGGGTCACCTACTGACCGCTAGTACCACAGGGGAGATTAAAGAACCCGCTAGCAAGCAGTTATATGAGGCAGTATATGGCCCCTTCACTGCCCAGCAGAGTATCTATGGCAACCTAGAGACTGCTGCCTTATTGGACAACCTGAATGCCTCTGTCCAATTGGTGCGTATCTAATCAGTAGTGGTGGGGAATTGATTTTATCTCATATCTTATTGGCTGATAAATAGGCGTAACTGTCCGTTCGTGACAATTGAGTATAGGGTAGGGAGGAAAATTGAGAGAGGTGGCTAAGATATAGACAGTTCCTACCTGCAATAAGAGAGATATAAAATATAGAGAGTACCGGTGGTGAAGTCATTGACTTCATCAGGGCTATTAAAATGAATCAGAATCAATTTCACCCCTTCCTCCCTCCCTCCTACCTCCTTCTCTCTTCATATCTCTTTGCTAGATTTATATTGTCTGTTTCATCTGGTTTCTCTTCTCCCCTGTTAACCCTTTCGTGATTGTTCTCCATTCTCATACATATCTAGTAATGCTATGCCTGTGACATGTGCCCTGTGATCCTACCAGAATAGCCCTATGTCCCTGCAGACAGCCACAGGGTAGAGGGCCTTCTTACAGGGTGTCGGGTATAGCAGGGCTCCTAACACAGCCTCTCACAGGCGGACCTGGACTATGCTTTGACTATCCACCAGATGGAAGACAGTGTAGCTGTTGTCTTTTCCTTTGTCCAGGCCGCAGGTGGCCGATGTGTCTCCATTACTGGTGGGCTTGGTCTGGTTGGCTACCTGAAGGCTGTAGATGTGCGTGTGCCCGCCCTTCCCCAACTTACTGGTGCAACATCAACCAATAGCTCACCATATCTTATAGCCATATATGCATATGTTTAGTTACATTAACACGTAGACTCACGTAGGTGTATTTCAACCATAATGTCAAGCCAATAACCAAATGCCTATAGCCATGTAGACCCATAATAGTAACATTACCTAATTTTGTGATTGGGTACATGTCAACACAGCCCATGTAGAATCTATTGGCGGCATAATTGAGATAGCACCAATAGAAAGGCAGAAGATAAATAGAAGGTGTTAAGGATACTCGGGAAAGATCCATAGGTTGACCATTATTGGCTCACACCTAGCGATGGGTTGGCTAGGATATTCTAGCAAGCAAAGTATAAACAAACTGGTCATAGGTAGGCCACAATGGAGCTATGGTCTAGGAACTGGGCATCATACATCTTTTTTTAAAAGGAGATACGTCTGCTTGACCCATCCATGGTTTTAAATACAGAGTTTTCATTGGATAGTGATTTGCAGACTGCAGTCATTGGTGGGCGTTTATATCAGTTATGATTGGTGGTTGATGTATAATAGTCAAAGGGGGCCCTATATATGAACTGTATGCAATATTATGTAGTATCATGCTCACTGTATATATATATATATATATATACCTACAGACCGTAGTGGAGAAGTACGTAGGAATGGTCAGTGCGGTGCTGACCAATCTCCATAGGACATGCCAGCCTACTGACCAATCAGCTAGGTCCCAAGATGAGTTGGATTTCAACACACAGGTGAGATATATGTATGATCTTGAGCCAGTCTTTGTGCGGTGTATGTCTGGGTCAACAATCATGAGTGGTAATTTGGTATGGGCTGGCCTTTGTCTACTCAGAGGCATTCACTTATACACCGATCCTCTCTCACTCACTCACTCTCCCTTCCTTCTCTAGGACTGGTCGCACTTCCAGGGGTCCCTTCGGCTATTGGAGGCTTGTGGCCATATGATGCAGCAACTAGACCGGGTGGACACCAGGGTCAGGACCGACATGGCTAACCATGCAGCCCAGGTGAGCCTATGATGGAGTGGGTACCAGTCACAAAGCGTGAATATACCTCCACTTATAACCTTACTATGTTTATATCTGAATGTTATGATAGGTGGGTTATAGATCGAAGGGTTATAGTAAATAGGATGGACCAATGGGTAACCTGTGCGGGGGTAGATATTAGCAGGCACTACTACAAACCTCAGCCAATCATATAACTACCTCGTGACCACACCTTCCCAAGAAGAGGAATTAGTAATGGCCATTGCTACCATGCGGTCTGGAGGTAGGTAGGGCTATGTATGCCTAGATATTAGA
>NAOQ01000352.1:41715-54891 GCA_002751075.1 Ichthyophonus hoferi
ATATATAATTAAATGCAAAGTATTTTTGTGTGCGTTTACGAGAACTTTGTATTTGCCATCGATACCGCGTATGTGTGAGCGGGCTCTTCATTATTGAGTTTTATATATATATACTTCGTTTTATTGCCAGTGCCAACTTTCTAGTTAACGCCAATCTTAAATACTATTATGTCCCTATATGATGAGTCAGCTCATTTTCTTGTTGATGTAAGTGTTCATATACTGCTTACTATGGCAAGAATTGATCTAATTATTATCTGGGCTTCAGTCAAGCCTTTCTATTCATCTATGGCTAACGATCTTGTAACAATATATATATTATTATTACAACATAAAATGATATGTATGTTCTGATTTAACCTAGGCCCACGCTAGGTAGTTGTGTAAGTGTCACTACAAATAATGCGATGGAGTTTATTAGATATAAAGGGTGTGTTAATTATATCAATACTACAGCAATCTGTGGCAGTTTTCCCACAGGTTTCGGGATCTCCAATTGTATTGTTGATAGTAGTTATCGTTAGTTGGTCAGTGTGAGTGATAGCTGTTTGATCGGATCCGTCTTCGATGCTCGGTTGTTGTTCTAGAGGTTCTATTAAAGGCCCATAACCCAATTCTCTAGGTAACTGATTGTAATAATTATCTTTCTGTTCTAACTCAGAAGGAACGAATGCTTTAAAATGCTTTGGTGCGAATGTTGTTATTGCACAAGAGATCGATCATTTAGCGGAGCTATGTTATCATGTAAATAAATGCTCTTGTCACTATTTAATGTTAGTACGCAGTTTTCTGACTTCTGAGCAAGTGAGCGGTTCGCAGACAGTGTATCGTTAACGAGGCCAGTGGTAAATTATACATTACAATAACGATGCGTATAGAATCCAAAATATTCTTATGTACAAATACGAGAACGTCGCAATTGTCGTAACCGTGTAGTGTGAGCGGAACAGATGGAACTCAAAGATTTTTGTGTGTACGGACACGAGAACGTCGTATTTTCCGCATATGTGTGAGTGGAGCCTCCTATATTGTTCAGTTTTGTTTTGTTTTTATACCCTACTTATTCACCAGTGGTTAGCGATCTTGTAGCAAATACTGTAAGATAATATGAATCGATTAGTTTCTTTAAGTAAACGTCTAATTAAAATGATAATTTACTCAACTAGGTCTAAGAATTGACTAACTTTATTTCGGTCAGAAATTGCTTATAAGCCCTTGCCCCATAAGAGAGGCTTTCCATCCGCATTCTTCTGTTTGGTTATGAATTACTTACCATCAGTTCATTGATTCATACTGATTGATTATAGTATTAATTTAATCAAAAACGGTTCTTAGGTGTATATTCAGCCACTTAAATGTGATGATAACGTCGAGATTAATTCATTGGTCAAGATCATAGTTAATTAAATATGATTTGATCAACGACTAATATATGATTCCTGTATCCAATCATACGCGTCATTCTAAATATAAAGTATATGAAGTAGAGTCTATGAAACACAACTAGGGGATATAGTGCTAAGATGCAAATAATTAGATGGAGGATCTTAAAGATGGTGGTAATTATTTTGTATCAATAGTAAAGTTACTATGGATTTATTGGTTTGTCTAAGCGAACATCTAATGTATTTAGCAATTAAATCGATCAGTTTGTAAGGAATTAAATGGCAGCTTTATTTTTCTAATTTGGTTCGTACATATAGATTTATAAAATGGGCATAGCCATTTCATTGATTAACCATATTTATTGGTACCCAATTCAGCTATTTGCACCTCATTTATTGTGTCAATAGCAAATAATAGTCGCTATATAATATCCCATATATAGCCACTGGTTCACTTATATGATTCATTGAACAAATGGAAGGTCTGAATCCGACCTCTTGTAATTGAGATGATAATGGCGAGATTAATTCATTGGCCAAGGTCATACTTGATCAACGGCTTATCTATGATCTTTACATCCAATCAAATACTATGCATCATATAATCATAGTATGATATACTGCATATAATAATACTACACCATCACAACATATTACCATATTATCATACATAAATATATCGCTAGACTGACCTATCTGTAACTTATCTTACCAACCCTAACTAGGTATCATACTCCCCCTGCCACATGTATTCTTTCATTGTACACTAATCCTATTCATCGTAGATAACTAACAGTAAGATACATAATTAACAATGTAATCAGCATTCCTCCATATAGTATCAACTTATCCTGCTTCTTCCTACTTTCTATCATCTTCATGATCGTAGTAGACATGCCTAGAGTGTTGGCAACATCAAGGATTCTTCTTTGAATACCCTAAGTAAAGAGTTTGTGTTAGGTTTTTGCTAGGATAGAAATGTAAATATGTATAGGTATAGGTATACGGGTGGGTGTATAAGTATACGTAGATGTAAATATAAATGTATGTATTAGGTTTGTGTTAGGACATAGGTGGAAGTATGTGTATATAGGTATATGTATAGGGAAAAGTAAATGTAGACGTGTATGTGCAAATATATGTCCTGGTTCTCATGAAGCATTTTCCAAAAAAAAAACTCGGAACACCCTCTCAATTGTTCATGTTGCGTGCGTGCTCACACATATATAGTTATATATACTACATTAAGCTATAATGCAATACATCAATAAAAGTCATAATAAAGCAAAAACAATAGTATACGATACTGTATTAACGCATACTAGCACACTTATAACATAGAACAGAACATATACATACATACACACACATATATAGGTACATATATATACCAAGGTAAACAACACTACGACATAACACACCTTTAAGCCATCCCTTTGTGTAGTAAGGTTAGAGAAAATACTAGCACCATGTTCTAACAAGTCATCTAGCCCTCGACTGGCTTGTTGTAGTTTGCTGTGTTCTTGTATAGTTTGTTCCATGAGGATACTAGTCTCGGAGTTCTGTTCAACAATGTTGTGTTATTATATTATAGTTTATTCTCTTCATATATTAGAGTGTTACATTCCGATACTATAGTATATTGTGCTGTATAGTCGGATATTGTCTTAGTGCATATTATCTTGTATTTTAATGTTATATTATCTGCACCACAAGTTTATATTTATCATTTGTACTACAACTCTATCATAGCATACCATATCATAGTACAAATAATTATCTCATATCACATACAATATACAGATATACAAATGCGAAAAAAGATATACATCAATCATGCAGAGAAGGTCACAGTAGTCATAGCAACGGTGACCTACCGGTCGGAAGGTAGTGTTCATAAGTAGTTGTTCCCTCTCTTCAGACTCACGGATCTGTCAAATACATTACCATTATATTACCCGACCTGCCCTATATAGTTATTGTGGGTCCGGCTATCAGAGCCATCTTTACTACACCAATCCCATGGCTTT
Organism: Ichthyophonus hoferi; assembly: GCA_002751075.1. Taxonomy (NCBI): domain Eukaryota; class Ichthyosporea; order Ichthyophonida; family Ichthyophonidae; genus Ichthyophonus; species Ichthyophonus hoferi. The sequence continues at coordinate 45,131 of NAOQ01000352.1, forward strand.
ATTAAATTAAAACGTTGCTATATCATTGGGTAGGACTCAGAAAGAATAAATATTAAAACCGGCCGAGTATGGCTTTATAACTAATTTAAAGCATTTCAGGTATGATATAATATGAAATTATAGAATATAATAGGATAGGATAGGATATAACAAAACTAATACAACGTAATACATATACCAATTCTAGATTTACAATAGGATTTCATCGCCACTACAGTCTACCATCCGAGAAAGAAGTTGAATATACGGGTTAAAAAGTATACTGATATATAATTATGATTATGATTTTTGTTTGTATAATTAGGATAGTATATAAAAGGGGGTAGAGAAGGAGACACCGTGAGAGGGAGATTGTGCAAATTAGAGACAGTAGGCGTAATATTGGATATATGTAGATAAAAAGCCAATAACCATACAGCTACATGTTAATATGTATGAATATATTATCGTTATAATTACCTTTTGGGTTTGTTGCCTTAAGTGGTTGGTATGGGTTGATGCTAATAGACTTACGTCATGCGCTAATTGCGTCACTCGCCTGCAAGGTCAAAAATAGTATGCTTAGATATGACATTATGTTATGGACCCAATATGGGCATACCTTAACTGTCATCATCCTAATTGAAGGCATTCATATATATTGTACTACTATTTATATTCTTAATATAGTGCTAATAGCTTCATATCCTTCCTAGTATTCCCACCTTGTGATCATTGCATTGATTCATTCATATTTCTATTGCTGTCTTACATGACACTCATATCTATAATCAGTTTATCTCCCATAATAGAACAGCAATACAAACAGGCAGGAGTTGTTAATTAAAGGCTAATTAGTCCAAGGTCATATGCTAATTAAATAATTGTATGTGAGCCAATCGCATTGTAAATCGAATAGTAGTTAAAATCAAACGGGGTTTAGCTGAAGGCTACTATAATTTAAATGGAAGCTAGCCGTAATTTTATTGGTTACCAGTTGAACCATATATAAAGCGGGTACGGCATATATATATAGCTATATAAAGAAATAACTATATTAACATTAACACTATTGTGACTCTACACGAGTCACAAGCCAATATGATATGCAATGATTGACGACTATTAAATCCTGACTGCCAAGTTCCTATCTAATCTCTTACACGGAATGTTTTTGCCGACATTGAGCAGGTTCTTTCTGGACCAATAGTTGCAGTCGACTAACTGATTTTTGCAAATGATCCAATCGTTGACGAGTATCCTCTGTTAGGTTACATAAGGTTTGAGTATAGAGAGGATACGATATAGTATGGTAGGGTAAGATATGATAGGATAGAATGTAATAACATAAAATAGAATAAAATATGATGCATTCAAATATATATGCATAGGTTAAGGTATAAATACACAATACGATTAAAGTAAAGAAAGTAGGGGCCATGAGGTTATAGTCACTAGACTAGAACAGGAGACGAATCATGTTGGGTGCTAGTATATAACTATAATACAATTATATGATGTTATTCTGTAATATAATTTTGTAATATAATTCTGTAATATAATTCTAGAATATTGTTTTGTAATATGACCATAATAACTCTATAATATAATGCTATAATATAATTTTACATATATATATAATTCTATATTATGTTTGGAAAAGAGAATCCATTACTATGTCAGAGACTAGAACGCACTAAAGATGCTTAAGACCAAACTCCAGTATATAATTCTTAAATGTAATAAAATATTGAGCACATAATTTTAAATTGTAAAAATGGGTTGTACTTTGTGATATGATATCCGGTGTGACATTATCTAGAGAGCATAAAGTATGAAAAACACTAGAATAAAATGCATACCTAGATGGAATATAAGCACGCCAGGCACCCAGAGCTCAATATATATATGATGGTTGCAGGCAATTAAAGGGAAGAGAAAGAAAGTATAGGAAACAAGATAAAGAAAAACAAAACAAAATTAGCGTATAAGAAAGGAAGGTCGGAGTGATAGATATAATAAAAGCTACATAGCGCGAGAAATAAAACAACAGTCAAATAATGTGAGTAAGGTTCAAGATTGATATGTTTAGAAAGAGAATACAAATGAAAATACAGGTTAAATAAATAATACAAAGTTGTCACGTTGAAGGAAGCAAGTAGAATATAAACTCTAAAGAGAGTATGACAGTAATCATGTAACCCACTTTTTTTTTGTTTTCTTACTCTCATTTATGCAGGTGCACGTAAAATACGCTTGTGTGTAGGGTATATTTTTATATATGTATGTTATATTACCTATACATTCTTTCATATTACCATTACATTCTTCGTCCTCGTATTATCTTGTTTTTAATGTCATCAAATTAATAAATATCTAACTTTCCTCTTCCTTCCCCCCTTAACCCTCCCTCATACACCCAACACAGCACACCTTCCATGACAGGTGTTAGTATCTCGTACTCATAGTTAAGACGGTCCAGTCGGTTGTGCAGTTGTAGCATAGCTCTATGTGCTTGCCCAAAGTTCTCTTCAAATGTTTCGCCGCTCATGGTGAATTAATTACTATATTTAACAGAGAATGGGAATGGGGTACAAGGGGAATAAGTTGCTTAACTACAACTATATTCTTGGTTTTGCAATTAAATATCTGTTATGTTTGTTTTTTATTTTTGAGGCAACAATAATTACTATATCTGATAATATATATATATATATTACATAGCAATAGTAAATTATATAGGATAATGAAGTATTGCGGAAGTATGGTTTAAAGTTTTAATATCACACAGTAAGAAGGGCTCATAAGGAGATTTTATAATTTTATGCAAGTGTTAAATTTTATTCTTATCATAGCAACCCCTTGTTAAAACATTCCCAATATTATTGGCTCAAAAGTTAATTGCAGAAGTCATGAAATAACCCATACAACTAAAAGGCAATCTAATTAAAGTATTTCTAGCTATTAATACCAGAAAAAAATTAAGAACTAACAAAATACACTAGAAAAAATATTTATGACAGGAGCATATTAGACATATATAAAAAATAACAGGGGTTGTGTGCTAATAATATTGATACTTAATCTAATTTTTTTAAATGTACAAATCTAGTATAGCAACCAATTCCGTTAAAGTTACTACCTGTAATTGGCTTACAGGTTTATTGTAGTAATTGAAAGAATGCGATTAACGTGCAATCTAATGCGATTAAAAGATAAATCTTATGATTAGTGCCGATGGCCGTAAGCTATTTGCTTTTCATTAGCAAATATTTTCCCTGGGAGGAGTGAGATAGTACTTGACTCCAAATTACTGGAAAATGCGTAATAATGCATAACAATGATTCCTTAATTAATTAATTATTTATATTAGAATCTTAAATAGGTTCTTTTTATTTATTATCTGCAATTAAGTATTACATAACATGTATGATAAAAGAGAAATGTGTACAGTTTGATCCAAATTTAGTCCCACTGCATCTTATACGTTTATAATAGTTTTCATTAACCACTGTGTGATTGAGACGGAGCTTCTAGCTTTGTTTACACTAGTCCGTCATTGCCAGGGCGACAGCTTAAAATAAATATATGGTATGCTTATTTTTTTTTTTTACCGTTTTAACAGTAAGCACCAGAGATGCGGCGGGCTATTTATTCAAGTATTTCATGGTATAATTACCAGACCATATTGGCGTTCATTATCCTTTACACCAGTAAACATACATATATACATATATATACAAACATATATACATATGTTTCTGGTTTTTTTCTCTTTCTTAATGCTTTCCTTTATCTCCATATGTTACAATCTCTATGCTGACCTTGTGGCAGACATTCAGACGGCTATTGAATATATTTAATTTATCTATTAACTGTTGTTAATAAATATTAAGTATTATTTATAAAACTTACGTAGTAATTATTCAAATTAAGATTTGTTTTTGTATACCATATTATATTAGATATACAGTTTAATCCTAAATCAGTTTGACTGCACAACATGTGTTTCAAATCGCATAAATTAACTAAGGTGCGGCTGGGATGGGGCTTCTAGCTTTGCTTACACTATAGTTTACCACCTGACATGCGTCATTGTCAGGGTTATAATTCTTTGGGACAGCCATTCCATGCCAGGTCGGCAGACTAGGCAACAATGCCTCAAAATGCGTAAATTTATATCAACATCAACTATTTTATTTCTTTCGCAGGATCACGGTGGTTTCAAGAATCAACCTCTCCAAAATATTTATATGGCAGCCCAGAGCTAAATCCATTTTTGTCAACCCATACAATAATATTGGTTTTCATAGAACACATCTTGGATTTTGACCTGGTCCATGCTCGACAACCCGGAGTTACTTCACATAAGCGTTTACAATCCAAATCTGAGCCTGTCATCACTTCCTCAAGGGAAGACCCAATAATCTCTTGATTATGCCTAGTCTTATAGGCACCTTCCATATCATCTTCTAAGATTGCCTGGTCTCCTAAATACTGAATCCCATAAATTTCACCTAAATCAAAACACTTGCAATTGAGAATTACACGGCGCTCCATTTCACGCATGTTTAAAAGAGTTTGAGGTGACAACTTATGATTGCCGATTAGAAGATCACACGGACTTCTATCTTCCATCCATTTTGGATCCTTGTTAACATTTGGCCAGGCATGATCCGAGAATAAGTAGTGCTTACTATTAGTTGGTCTAATGCCAACATGCTGCAAGCAAGTTGCAACACGTACATTTCCAGCCCAACAATCCCTAGACTCCCACATGCATTCTTCTACTACCCCCATCATCTTGACCATAGCTGCATGTGAGAGGATTATACCCGCGCCGCCTTGCTTAAATAAGTTTTCAAAACCTTCCACAGAGTTACAACCGTAAAACTCCATCGTATATCCAAGATAGAAATCCTTCCTGCTGTCATAACGGCTTAGCATATAAGCAAGATTCTCAAGGAAAATATATGTATCATCATCAACCATAATATACCACTCGGCGTCAGGGTAGGCCTTATAAAGCTCTTGGAATCCCGGAAGGTTCTTGTGCTTATCCTCTTCCCACCCTTTTGTTTCTTCAATAAATTTATAAGCTTCACGTCGAGCTTGATTCCTCTTTCCATGCTTATTTTTATCTGTTTTAGTTGGCCCCTTCTTCGTCATAACTTATTCGGCAATGGAAATTACATTGGTTACATTAATGCGATCGACTGTCTGAAAATTGCCATTTGCAATAAAGATGCGGTTGGGTGCACGGTCAAACCACGCCTTTCGCACTGCAAATAATCGATCGTCAGCAACATCAACCTTCGTCTTCATGGCAAATGCTACTTTGTTTTTCAGAAAAGATTTCATTACGTGTTGGGTATCAGAGTCCATAATTACAACTCTGTTTGGCTCTGCAATTTCAGAGGCAAAATCTACATATTTAATGCTAACACATACTGCCAAAATGAATATGATAGTGGTCACCAGTATTGCTTCTGCATTACGGCAAAAACAAATATTTGAGTATCACATGGGCTCTTGACCTTAAGTTGTTAAATACTTCAATCCTTTTTATAAGGAAAGAAGTTAATGAAAAAAAGCTATGTTCACACTAATAAACATTAATTCTTTATATATGTTAGCACTGTATGCTTTTATTTCTAGTCTTCAACTCCTCTCTGAGTAAATAAGAGTACTTAGATCTTTTAATGTGCTCACTTAATTTTCTCTTTATTACAAATTCTATTAGTTGGAACCAAATCGTTCAATCTTTTTTCTTTTTTTTTGTACCACATATTCCTTTATGATACTGCTACATGACCGAACCATTTAAATAAGAACATGATCGTATACAATAAGATTATAAATTTTGAAGTATGTAAGAATTTTAAAACATCGTTCTCTATTTGTACTTCTAATTGGAATGTGGTTGGATTGGCTGCAAACTTTGTATCTAAGAAGGCAATGAGCATTAGTGATGCCCTCCAACATACTAGATAGCCATTTCCCAGATGGCTATTTTGGGCTTCCCAGTGTATCAGGCGAGGTAGCGTACTGCAAACTGGCAATTGGATCGATCGGACTTGTCGATAGTAAGCATCTCATTAATGCTTGGTAAGCGGTGACGCCCCAAGATTCTGATTCCTTATGAGTACTACCGACCCCCGATGTGTTCCAGAAGAATTGGAGAATAGATTGGGTGACAATACTCCTAGACATAGGACTTGATTAGGTGCTCAATGTAGCTGGCCTGGAATAGTTCTGTTATCTTTGCATTTGTGAATAAAGTAGCCTAAAAAATCAGTAGGCCAGCCTTTGTTCAGCATTGAGAATTTGCTACAGAATACCTAGATGAGGGGCTCCTTGTAGATGTTCTGAAACAATAAGTACATCGTCAATGCAACCGCATAAGGCAAGGTAAAGATCATTTGCACGGGAAATGTAAAAGCAAAGATTCCGAGCTGGGTACATGCTTTCAATCTTTTGAAAGTCATCTAGAGTAGTCTCTTTGGGTTGGCTTTGTGGTATGAGGAGTAATTAGATTTATTATAATTTATAGATTACACCTTGCAAATCTAGCTTTAATTAATTGAAGTTTGCGGCTCATTGGATATTATGATAATCAGCGAGTGCAATACTTATAAATAGATAGTTTTATGTGATAAAATTTATCTAAGTATAATACCAATTGGTCCGTGGCTCAGCCAGCCATGGAATCTCACTTTTAGGTATTTATATTTTACGGTAGAAGGCATTACGTTTAAAGTAGTACATCTTTCTCTCATGACTGTAAATTGGGCATACCAAAAGGGGTATCTCCTATTGGTCTATATTTATAAGCAACAAGATCATCATTTCTCTAATTTTTATCTTCTTTCACAAGTATATGTACCAGGGGTTGAATAATAAAACGTGCGGCAGTAATATCTAAAACTGGTTACTATTGTAGTATTTTAAATAAAATTAAAAATATATATATATATATAATAACAGATCAAAAAGAAAAACGTCGTTGAAATTAACCGCCCGACTACTAATGGTTGTATAATTGGTTAAAATGTTATCCTACTTTTAAAAATTAAGCTTATGATTAGATAATGGTTTATTGGATAAAACAAATCAGTGCCAACTCCAATAACCAATAATAAGTATAATTGATAGCTGCCAAGGAGTTTTAACTTATCAATAGATAAAAGGATACAATAGTGTAATTATAGATAACTTGTACAATCCTAGCAGCATTTATTCTAAAATCTTCTGTTTCTACAAATTTAAATGAAATAATTTTATGAAACATTCCCAATTCAAGAGATAGATAATACTTTACATTGAACATATCATGCATTCTTAAGTGAGACCGATTACTATCTGCCAATGTGACCAAGAATAATGGCGATTGTTGAAACCCAATTAAGAAGTGAGCCAGTAGGTATAGCAAAGATATTAATGGTTGTTTAACTTTGGATTTTTACCAGCAAAGAGCCGTCGGATTACCGGTTATTAATTAACCCATCATTAGCTCATTTCTTCGTAATTTATTTGTATATAATCAGTTTTAATGTCATTCAAATAGCAATTATATATATATATATATATAGGAACCGTTTAAACAGAATAGTGTAGTAGGGCGGTTAGGGTATTATACAAGGGGTATAGCATGTGGCGAAACAAAACCCAAGATGGGATCCGTCCCAGTAGTGATGAACTGGAAGAATCTAGTTCAGTGTATCTAATATCACCACCAGCCGAAAATAGCATTATTAATGTTAGAAATACCAACGAAATAATTGAAAACAGAAATACAAGGCACAGAGGTCAAAATGATGAATACATCAACTCTAGGCGTTCTGGAATAACAGCGCCTGGGTTTTACAAAGATGTAGTTGATACAAGGTTTGAAATATTTAACGGGCAGGAACATTTTAGACCCGATAAGGAGCGCACCGCACAATACTATGCCCCTCACCTTCCAGTGGATTTTGACAGTCAACCGCCAAGGATATGTGCTATTGCATGCCCTTTTTTCAACGAGAATAAGCATGAATTGGAGCGTTCACTGCAGGGGATGTATAAGCAGGTAACTTTGGATGTTGCTGTTATTATTATTGTTGTTATTATTGTTGCTGTTATTATTGTTGCTGTCATTATTGTTGCTCTCATTATTGTTGCTGTTGTTATTGTTATTGTTGTTGCTGTTGCTGCAAGTGTAGTAGTAATAGTTACTGTTGTAGTAGTTAATACTGTCCCTTTACCTATATCTATACCCTCAGGCCCAAGAACTGAAGGACATGAACATGGAATGCCATGTAGTAGCTATATTGGATGGCTGGTGGAAAGCTAGCAATGACATGAAAGAATATTTAAAAGAGTTGTTTCCTGCCAGCCACACTGATGATACAGCATGGTGGAAACATATCATTGCTGTAGCCGAAACATCCAACATCGTAGAAACATATGTTTTGCAAAGAACAAATATAGAAGGATACATAGAAAAGGTAGATATTGGTAATAATAATAAAATGTTTTTAACTTTGATAATCAAACGAGAAAATCGTAGAAAATACAACTCACACGAGTGGTTCTTTCAATCGTTTTGCCCAGCTTATGGCGCAGAATATGGGTTTGTTACCGATTGTGGTACATTGTATGTAAATAAATGTTTGTATCATTTGATTTGTCATATGGACAAGCATCCGAAATGTGCGGCTGCCACAGGGAAGCAGAGGGTGATGAGTGCGGCAATGCAGGTAATTAATTGGTGCTTTTTTTGTATGGCATATATAGAATGGTTGGGTAGACTATGCTAGGTTATGGTAGAATATGATATAGTATATAGTATAGTATGGTATCATTTAGTATGATATAATAGCATTTTATATATAGTATAATGCCGTATACTATGATATGTATATCTAAAACCGGACATGGTATTTTTCAAAATAGGCACCAATTACTTGAACATTGTTAGATGAATGATATTATTGACTATACTAATATTAAATACTGCATAATATTGTATTGTACTGTATTATATCACATTTTAGCATATTCCAATATAATATATTGTGTATGTTATAGTTATAATAGTTATAGTAGTAATAACCACTCAATTCAAACCACAACTGTATATCATAATGCCATACCATACAGGGTGTAGAGAGAGAGGGACTCCTTGCCATGTGGCACCGTGCCAGCCAAAGCTATGAATGTGAAGCCTCTATGTCCTTCACTCAAGGGGCCTTTGGAGTCGTAGGTTTTATACCTGTATTACCTGGTCCTTGTGGTCTTTACCGTATGCAAGATATAGCCGGCAACTGTCTCGATTATTATTTCAAGGTTGTTAATACACCACCTGAAAAGCAAGGCATAATAACCGGAAATATGTTGCTTGCTGAAGACATAATTCTCTCTTACGCAGCGGCGCTAAAAACAGGAAAGTATACAACTTGGGTACCTCAGGCTGTGTTTTATTTGGAGGCGGAGACCGCTACTGCAAATTTTATTACCCAAAGGAGACGGTGGACGAATAGTACATTTGCTGGATATATTTACTTACTATTTATGCACCCTGGCCTGTTACTGCAGTCCAACCATTCTTGGTAATTAATTATTTAAAAATCTCTTCTGATGGTGTTGTTATTATTATTACTATTTTTATTATTATGATTATCATTACTATTGTCTTTACTATTACTATTATTATTATTATTATTATTATTATTATTATTATTATTATTATTATTATTATTAATAAGATTCTACTGAGTGTAAACCAAACTTATATAAGA